>JAODAL010012729.1:0-94243 GCA_025379985.1 Phyllomedusa bahiana
AAAGCTGGAGGGGTTAGCAGGGTTTTAGGGAAAGGAGGAGGAAGTGGATGAGGTAAAGGAAGGAGGCCGGGGTTAGGAGAGATGTCACCTGCAGCGAGAAGCAGGAGAATGAAAAGCGACAGCAGATGGTTAAGTGATGAGTATTAGTGGCGTTTGTGCAGCACTATGCAAGCAGGCGATTTGGGTGGTTTAAAAAGGGAGAACAGTGTGTGGGATGTATACATGGGTGAGGGGAGGATAGAGGCGCTGATATGGATAGAATTGTCAGGGGGTGAGACTGGGTGGTACAGTAGAAGGGAGATGGCTGCAAGGTAGATATATATATATATATATATATATATATATATATATATTATACTATATCATTAATTATATATAATAATATATATTATAATTACACATACATATGCAAGCTCTCCCACAGATGAGGGACTCAGATCCTGCAGTGCCAGACGTGTCCCCCTGCTTAAGCCAGTACATGTCCTGGGCCCGTCTGAAGTTTGCTAGAGAGCATTTGGATGATCCAGAAGAGTATTGGGAGAACATCATATGGTCAGATGAAACCAGAGTAGAACTGTTTGGTAGAAACACAACTCGTCGTGTTTGGAGGAGAGAGAATGCTGAGTTGCATCCAAAGAACACCATACCTATTGTGTAGCATGGGGGTGGCAACATCATGCTTTGGGGCTGTCTCTCTGCAAAGGGATGAGGCCGACTGATCCGTGTTCATGATAGAGTGAATGGGGCCATGTATCGTGAGATTTTGAATACCTCCTTCCATTAGCAAGGGCATTGAAGATGAAACGTGGCTGGGTCTTTCAGCATGACCATGATCCCAAGCATACTGCCAGGGCAATAAAGTAGTGGCTTCGTAAGAAGCATTTCAAGGTCCTGGAGTGGCCTAGCCAGTCTCCAGATCTCAACCCCATAGAAAACCTTTGGAGGGAGTTGAAAGTCTGTGTTGTCCAGCGACAGCCCCAAAAAAATCACTGCTCTGGAGGAGATCTGCATGGAGGAATGGGCCAATATACCAGCAACAGTGTGTGCCAACCTTGGTAAGACTTACAGAAAACGTTTCACCTCTGTCATTGCCAACAAAGGACATATAACAAAGTATTGAAATGAACTTTTGTTATTGACCAAATACTTATTTTACGCCCTAATTTGCTAATAAGCTGTTTCCAAATCAGACCATGTGATTTTCTCGTTGTTTTCTCATTTTGTCTCTCATAGTTGAGGTCTACCTATGATGTCAATTACAGGCCTCTCTCATCTTTTTAAGTGGGTGAACTTGCACAGTTGGTGACTGACTAAATACTTTTTTTCCCCACTGTAAATTTATGTATACACACACAGTTGAAATCAGAAGTTTACATGCACTATATAAAAAGACACATATGCATGTTTTTCTCACTATCTGACATGGAATCAGGATAAATCTTACCTGTTTTAAGTCAATTGGGAACCAAAATTATTTATATTTGCCAAATGCCAGAATGAGAGAGAGATTTTTTTAAGCCATTTTTATTACTTTCTCCAAAGTCGAACGTTTCTATACATTTCATTAGTATTTGGTAGCATTGCCCTTAAACTGTATGACTTGGGTCAAACATTTTGGATATCCTTCCACAAGCTTCTCACAATACTTTATAGGAATTTTGTCCCATTCCTCTCGACACAACTGGTGTAACTGAGCCATATTTGAAGGTCGTCTTGCTCTCACCTGCCTTTTCAGCTTTGCCCATAAATTTTCAATAGGATTGAGATCAGGACTTTGCGATGGCCACTCCAAAACATTAACTTGGTTATCGTTAAAACACGTTGTAACCAGTCTAGCAGTATACTTTGGGTCATTGTCCATTTGGAAGACCCATTTCCGCCCAAGCTTTAACTTCCTGGCTGATGTCTTGACATGTTGCTTCAGTACTGCCACATAAACTTCTTTCCTCATGATACCATATATTTTGTAAAGTGCACCAGTTCCCTTTTCAGCAAAACAACCCCACAACAGGATGCTGCCACTCGAGTGTTTCACAGTTGGGCTGCTGTTGTTAGGCTTCCAAGCTTCTACCGTTTTCCCCCAAACATTACAATGGTCATAATGGCCAAACAGTTCAATTTCGTTAGACCACAGGACATGTCTCCAAAAATGTGGTTCTTTGTTCCTGTGTGCATTTGCATACATTTGTTGATACAGTACTCGTTTAACTGTGGATCTCACCAGCTTCTGTTAGCATGTTTAAAAGTTTGTTTGCTTTTGTTCTTGTATACACATGTCGGACCAAAGCACGTTCATCTTTAAGATAAAGAACCCGTCTCCTTCCTGAGCGGTATGATGATAAGACCTTCCCATCTTGCTTGCACTTGCGTATAATTGTTTGTAAAGATGAACACAGCACCTTCAGGTATCTGGAAATTGCACCCAAAGATGAACCAGACTTGTGCAAGTCCACAATTTTCGTCCTGATATCTTGGCTGGTTTCCTTAGTCTTATCCATGATGTTACACACAGAAACGGGGTGTTTCTGGTGTGAATTAAAATACATCCACAGCTGTGTCTCTAACTCAGATGTTGCCGTTAAACCTATCAGAAGCTTTCAAACACATAACATCATCATATGGGCTGTCCCAAATTGTGTAAAGGCATAGTAATCCTAGTGAATGTAAACTTTTGACTTTGCAGAAAGTAATCAAAATGCCTTAAAAATTTATCTCTCATTATTCTGGAATTTGGCAAAGATAAATAATTTTGGTTCCTACTTGATTTAAAACTGGTAAGATTTATTCTGATTTCATGTCAGATAGTGAGAAATACATGCATATGTGTCTATTTATATAGTGCATGTAGACTTCTGGTTTTAACTGTGTATGTATATATGTGTGTGTGTATATGTATATACACATCTATACATACACACTCACATATATACATACCCACATATATATTCATATATATCTAGTGATATTTACTCCCGTTCAGCTGCCATCTTGGACCAGTCCAGTAGTCACTTTACGTCCCTTTTGGGATCACTGTCCTTTGGTAGAATCACATGGTATTTCTTCAAAACTTGCCTCCGCCAGTTTATAGTTCTAAGGCTATGTTAACACGGCTTATTTCGGAGTGTATTTGCGGACGTAATTACGTCCGCAAATACGTCCCGAAATATGTTTCAAATACGTGTCTCAAAGTGTTTGCCACGTATTTCGCGTCGTAAATACATTCCCTATTCTTTACTATGGATATTTACGTCGCGAAATAAGCCTCAATAAGTGACAGGGGACTAAATTTTACGATCATATTTACATGGCGAAAATACATCGCGGAAATACGCCTCGTGTGAACGACGAGGCGTATTTTACATTGGAATTAATGCTAATCTAATTGTTCATTATTTGAAACGTATTTCGGGATGTATTTGCGGACGTAATTACGTCCGCAAATACTCTGCTAAATAAGCCGTGTGAACATAGCCTAAAAGTTTATAGTTCTTTGTGCAATAAATACAACAATGGAAGAAAACAAAACCTAGGCCATCTAGCACTTGTAGAGACCATCTCTATCCTTGGTCTGAGTCTAGTACTCAAAACCACCACAATACACTTTTAACCAGCTACCACTGATATATTACTACTCTCACCAGCCACCACTGGTATATTACTCCCACCCAGCCGTTCCAAGGAAGCCAGCCCGTATTTAGTGCATCACAGTTATACTAGCGGCTACTCCAAGTGTCAGCAACTTATATATATATATAATATAGATGGATAGATACAGAAATGCATGTGTGTATATATGTGTGTGTGTGTATATATATATATATATATATATATATATATATATATATATGTGTGTGTATATATGTATATATATATGTGTATATATATATACTGTGTTATATATTATATATATATAAGTAATATAAGATGATATATCTATATCTAGTTCATATGTAATGGGAATAACATCTTTTGACAAATCAATGTACAGGCTATGTTCCCGCATTCAAGTATCTACACTGAAATAGTGTAATAAATGTGGCACAGACCGGGCATCGCCCAGCGGTAACTCTCATAGAACCCAGTGGCATTACTTTTACTTTGCTAGACCCTGTAGACTTTATGCCTTTGTTACTGGCTGTCAATATCGCTTTGATTTGGCCGGGACAATGGCACCTCTGTACAATATCCAGCGTGATAACCGCTTCCTTGGCTTTCCGCTTGGCCGGCCCATTGTATTAGGGTCTTACAGGGGAGTATCAATGTGCAGGGCAGACCCGGAGACATTACAGGTTACAATAACTCCTAAACACCAGCCTTCTCATTGTGACAAGCCCTGAGATAAGTGTCTCCTTTGGCAGCCTGGATAACATGACCTGTATATTGATACTTTAGTCTCGCGAGTCCCTTGAATTAAAGCTGTCTGAGTTTCCCCTAATTCTGCTGTTTTTACCAGTCACAGAGACTTTCCCTTATTTATACGACAAGGCCCATCAGAACTTTCTCCGACCCCTGCCCGCTTGTAAATATGCAGGGGAGAGGTCTCAGTCAAAGCCATCCCGGATAGCAAGGTCTTGCTTTAATAAGTGTGGGATTGATGTCTTTCACAGTTCAGAGGTTAGGTAAACACGAGGGCTTTGGTTCAAGGCTCTCCATGTTCAACTGTTTATTTATATGGATCTAAAAAGTTAGCAGAACCTTTCTGACATCTCTGGGGAGGCTTCTTGACCAGGCTTTAACCTTCCTCTTCTGTCCAGAAGACCAGTCTTTTGGTGCCATACTCCCTTAAGAAAGTCGGGACACCCCTCCCCACCCCAAAATCCATCTTTTTGTTGGTGATATGATTTAAATTCAATATTATTCCAGCTGAGCTGGTCATTGTAAGCATGAGGCTTAAACAGCCCTGATCACAATCCTTAAGACCAACAACAACGTAGAGACTATGATCCACAAATTACCTTAATATAAATATAATGTGTGTGCATAGTATAATAATATCCATATAGCACCAGTCCCTGTTCATAAACTTGCATGGGTTTATAATGTGCTCAGTTAAAAAAAAATTTCTTTGCTTCTGGGGCCAGATATTGTAAGGAAACCAAATATTGCAGAATTCCCACTCAAGCTAGATTGTACCCTTGAGGATTCAGACCAGTATTTCTTAACTACAGTGCTTAAAAAAAAAAAAAAACTTTGCACAGTCCCAACTGGTTAGATTGGTCTATTGGCAATAAGCAGGTCACCAAATGTCCCCCTACTGTGACCCCAGCAATATCCATTGGGAAACTTGGTAGTAAAGCCAGTTATACATATTAGATAGCTGTCCACCAAACATAGCGATCTATCCGAAGCCCCACCCTCCACCATGCACATTCAGCTTAGCAGGGCATGCATATATTTTGCGTAGGAGAAGGGTAGAGAATCACTGCTAGATTCCTCTGACACCTGCCTATTCCCCTAAAATCAAAATAATTGGTTATTGCAAATCCAACAGCCCGGTCTTTGTCCTTTAAACATTATCTGTCAAGGAAGAGTTGGCTGGTCACCATACATGGCAGATGTTTGGTCAACATGTATCTAATGTGTAGGGCCAGTTTAAGTGTTGAATTTACTTGCAGCTCCACCACAGGAAATTCAAATATTACAAAACTTCCATTCTAGCAAGAGACCCTCTCTGTAATTACTCTAACCAAGAGATGTGAGGGTCCTGAACAGAAGACCCCCTCTAGTACCTCTACTTCATAGACACCGAGCCATTGGCATCAAATTTATTTAGGGGTTTTAAAGTTCATGTCTATCCTTAAAGGAATATTCCAGTTAATTTATTAGCTTTAAAATTGTAGGCAAAGTGAATTAAAGACTATTACTAAATGCATTCATATTTTAATGTTGCTACTTTTCATAGTTAGGAGTAGATATTATCTCCTGATTTTGCACACATTTCCCTAGTCACGGGCCACTTCTCTCTGCTCTTACAGGCTGCAGCAGTGGTCAGACTGATGATGTCACACCTTCCGGTGGTCCTTATCGTTAAAGACTGGGAGCTTATTTACATTAGTTACTGACAAGCTGTAACACTTTAGAGGTCTGTAGCCTTGTGCACTACAGTTTACAAATTTCCTGCACTCATGTCACTGTACAGGATCAGCTAGGAGCAGCAGAGCTTATATCCCAGTCATTGCTATAGAACCACTCACATCCTAATGAGGAACCAAAAGTCTGAAGCTACCTGTGGCTCTGGTGAGAAAACCCATTTAAATTAATATTTTTTTTACTTTAATAGCTCTATTGGACGGTCCTGTTTAGTATTTGGTAGCCTTTCTTGTACAAGTGATAGATAGATAGATAGCGGTCAGTCACTGATTAGGAGCACCCACTGAACATTTTAGCCCAGAATGAGCAAAAGTTTAAATGAATACAATGCTACACAGTCAAGTCATATTATTATGACTTAACAGCTATTATCCAGAGTAACCAATATGTGCATCATGGACTGAAGCTAGATGGGCTGGGAGTGGCTCAAAAAAGTCTTGGTAGGAACATTCCGACTGCAGTGCATCTCACGGCTGCTGAAGGGTGCGTGGGAGAAGACCCAAAAAGTGAACATAATATACTTGGAAGTCTTGGTCATGTTTTTCCGACCAATGTTGTCGTGTATTATGTCGCATTCTCTTGCTGGAGGATTCTACCCCCTTACAAGGAAACAATCAGCATGTATGAGTGTGTTGATGTGCAAAGATGGATTTATACCTGAATTGGTTGAGAACGCCTTCCACGTGGATTAGTGAGTCCATAGAATACCACAAAAATATTTCCTAGACCACAGGGCTGTGGAGTCTGAGTCGACCGAGTCCAACTCCCAAAATGTATAATATACTGGTACAGTTAGTTCAATGCAGTGCCAAGAGCACGAGATTTGGCTCTTGCCATTGCTTCTGCTCCCATACCTTCAGCCTCGTCAGATGAGGAGTTTAATTTTGCAAGGTATTTGGATGACCTTTAGCAGGCAAAGCATGCCGCAATGGAAAACATTCCGCATCCATAGCAAACAAATTGACCGTATTTCAGCAAAATTTTTAATCTTCTTTCAAGAAGTAGAAGAGTTTAACCGTTGGTCAGACCTGACTGTGGCTGAGGCAATTCCTTTATACCCTGAAATTGTTAGAGATGTTGCCACTGTGGTCACCGCTTTGCCACCAACCCAAGTTAGTGTAGAGAGGCCGTTCTCAAGACTAAAAATAATGAGATCAGATGTGAGGTCATCTATGCAGGATCTGATGGAAGCAATACTATTTCTCAGGACAAATTCATAGACTTCACAAATGTTATTCAGGATGTTTTTGTGGGAAACTGTTTTCCCACTTAATGCGTTTTGCATATTTACAATTTATTAAAGTTTTTTGTGTTCTACAGTTGTATCCAATAAATATATTATACACTGAGAAGCAAAAAGATAACAATGTTTTACACTTTTGACTTTCAGGCTCCATATCTCAAATCCACTACAGCTTTGAACGGGAGACTGCCATCATTTTATAGACAATCATCTTGGCTATCTCATACATAACTTTAACCTGCAACTATTTAGAATCTGCTTAGTTCTGCAGATTCTTGCATTGTTATGGTTTTGCTCCTGGTGGTGGGACAATCTTTTTCTTCTTGTATACTACAAATTACAACCTGTTCTCACATTCCCTAATAGCTCAGTGTGTTATTAGACTGATTCACAACTGAAAGTTCACTGGCTCGAGCAGCCATGCAGATTTCCCAAGAAAAGAGAAGCAGCATTGATAGCATCTCTCGTCCAAGAAAATTGCCAATCATCATCATGTGAGGAAGTGACAGCTGGAAGAATATGAAATGAAGTCCATCCATCCCAAAGCCAAGAGGTGACGTCCAGGCAAAATATCAGTCAAGAAGTCGGCTCATCACAAAGTCAATCAGTTCTAACGGGACAGACACAGCAGTGGAGGCGGCTCGCATGCTTCGTAATGGTGAGATCAGAGACGTCCATGCAAGTACAACGCAACACGCATTACACAGGTCTGGAATGATGGCCCGAAAAAAAAGGTGAAGATGCCTCAACTTCAATCTTGTCATAAGAAGCGTTGGCTCGTGTTTGCAAAAAGTATATGGTGTTGTTTCACAGCCAAAGACATTGGATACTTGACCAGGATCGATGTTGATCTCAGTGCTGAGCTATATAGGAGTATACACAAATACTAAGGGTATGAAAAGGACAACATAATGTTTCAACAGGATAACGACCCCAAGCATACGTAGACTTTGGCAAAGAAATGATTCAATGATGATGAAATAGAGTTGCTGGATCGGCCTCCACAGTCCCCAGACCTCAACCTAATTGAACACTTGTGGGTAGAGTTGAAGAAAAAGCTGTATTCGTACAGAAGTGAGTCGACCAGTCTGCACCAACAGTTGGAATGTGTAGAAGAGACCTGGGATCAGATTTTGGTCAAGACATGCTTGAATCTGATGCAAAGCCCAGAAGGATTCAGGCAGTGCTGAAAGTCAAAGGTGGATTTACCAAATACTAACAAAATAATAAAAATTAACATTTTGATTTTTTAAGGAGCAAAACAGTAACAATGCAGTTACATGACAAGAATCTGCAAAACTATGCAGATGCTACCTTGTTGCAAGTCAAATGTATATATAAGATAGGTAAGATTATTGTCTATAAAATGATGGCAGTCTCACATTCAAAGCTGTAGTGGATGATGAGATATGGAGCCTGAAAGTCAAAAGTTCAAAACATTGTTACCATTTTGCTTGTCGGTGTATGTTCTACCTAAATAGCTTGATTATTGTATCATAAGGTGATAAAAAGCCTGATGTTACCATTTTACAACAGTAAAGTTATCACGTAAACATACACCATGTATGAGAGAGTGGGAGTCGGAGTTTTGGCTTACCGTCTCCACAGCCCTGCTAATCCATAATGCCGCCACCATCAGCATGTATTCTTCCAGCAGTGGTTGCAATGTGTTTGTTCTCCGTTTCTGGCCTGACATGCTATTGTCTATCTGGTCAATTAAGCAGAAAATGTGGCTCATTGCAGAAGGCAACCCTTTTCTAATCAGTGATGGTTCAATTCTAATAAATATTCTGCCATGAATATTGAAGTCTTTTCGTTAGCAGAGGTGCAGTGACCATCCATCTGCTTCAAAGCCCCATACCCAGTGGTATTTACTAAACTGTTGTTTTAGACAAATGTAGTAGTATCGCTATGGTATATTTTGGGTGTGAGCTGCTCCACTGTGGCATGTTTGGTGTGCCCTCGCGTTTCTTCCCAGCCAGCATCCAGCTCTTACATCAGTGGCACGTGGTGCTTTGCAGTTTCCACATCGCTTATTCACAATAGTGCCATTTGTCCACTCACAATGAACTTACACCACTGCAGCACGTGAACAGTTCACAATCTGCGTAGTTTTAGAACTGGGCCAAAAGCCAATAATTATCCCTTTTGGCACCCATGACAGCAACGAGTAATATGTACACTACCATTCAAAAGTTTGGGGTCACTGAGAAATGTCCTTATTTTTTAAAGAAAAGCAAGTTTTTTTCAATGAAGCGAACATTGAATGATCAGAAATACACTTTATACATTGTTAATGGGGTAAATAACTATTCTAGCTGCAAATGTCTGATTGTTAATGCAATATATACATAGGTGTATAGAGGCCCATTTCCAACAACCATCATTCCAGTGTTCTAATGGTACATTTTGTTTGCTAACTGTGTAAGAAAGCTATTTGATATTTTTAACACCCTTGAAAACTCTTGTGCAAGTATGTTAGCACAGCTGAAAACAGTTTTGCTGATTAGAGAAGCTATAAACCTGACCTTCCTTTGAGCTAGTTGAGAATCTGGAGCATTACATTTGTTGGTTCGATTAAACTCGCAAAATGGCCAGAAAAAGAGAACGTTCATGTGAAACTCGACAGTCTATTCTTGTTCTGAGAGATGAAGGCTATTCCATGCAAAAAATTGCCAAGAAACTGAAGATTTCCTACAATGGTGTGTACTACTCCCTTCAGAGGAGAGCACAAACAGGCTCTAACCAGAGTAGAAAGAGAAGTGGGAGGCCCTGCTGCACAACTGAGCAACAAGACAAGTACATAAGAGTCTCTAGTTTGAGAAATAGACGCCTCACAGGTCCTCAACTGGCAGCTTCATTAAATAGTACCTGCAAAACTCCAGTGTCAACATCTACAGTGAAGAGGCGACTGTGGGATGATGGCCTTCAGGGCAGAGTGGCAAAGAAAAGCCATATCTGAGACTGGCTAATAAAAGGATAAGATTAATATGGGCTAAAGAACACAGACATTGGACAGAGGAAGATTGGAAAAAAGTGTTATGGACGAATCGAAGTTTGGATCACACATAAGAACATTTGTGAGACGCAGAACAACTGAAAAAATGCTGGAAGAGTGCCTGACGCCATCTGTTAAGCATGGTGGAGGTAATGTGATGGTCCGGGGCCGCTTTGGTGCTGGTAAAGTGGGAGATTTGTACAAGGAAAAAGGGATTTTGAATAAGGAAGGTTATCACTTCATTTTGCAACGCCATTCCATACCCTGTGGATAGCGCTTGATTGGAGCCAATTTCATCCTGCAACAGGACAATGACCCAAAGCACACCTCCAAATTATGCAAGAAGTATTTAGGGGAACAGGCGTGTATTTCTATCTGTTTGGGGTCCCAGCGCAGCCCCAAAACTCAACCCCCATTGAGCTTTTTTGAGGAGCAGCTTGACCATATGGTACGCAAAAAGTCCCCATCAACAAATCCAACTTGTGGAAAGGGGGCTTCGGGAAGCATTTTTGGGAAATTTCTCCCAAAATTTTTTACCTCAGAAAAAATGAAAGCTAGAAGCCAAAGGTCTGCAGCGGAAATTCTGCAAAGTGGTTTTCTTTGACGAAAGAAAAGTTTAAAAAATAGAATATTATTATTTCAAATAAAAATCATTATTTCTAACCTTTATAATAAAAGTTGCTCGGCACACTTTTCCAAAAAATTTTTTTTACAGCGGGGGTGTTGAGCTGGGTTTCACAGGTATATTTGCGGGCTTTTTTACCCCCGTAATTACCCCGTGTGGCCGGGTGCGGGGGCCGGGGAACCTCCCCGGCCCATAGATTTGTTTACCAGCGGCCGTATACGCCGCTGGTAATTCACATGTCAATTATCTCCCCCCTCGGCGTATTCGCTGAGCAGGGAGAAGAGACGTAATTAGAGATGGGCGAATCGATTCTAACGAAGCGGAATTCGTTTAGAATTTCAGGAAAACTTCGGTTCGGAACGAAGTCGAATTTTGGGGTACTTGGGGTGAACGAAGTGTGCTTTTGATTGAAAAAATGGCTCACACAGGGCGCTACGGGGGCAAAGCACTCGGGAGGAAAAGGGGCTACCCCTGCATGAAATTGGGAAGAGATGAAGCCAACAAGACCGGGGGGGGATTCTGTGACGTCCCCCCGCACTATTAATCCGGGCTGACCCCGGAGCTCACACTCCTCTAAAGTGTCATCGGGGAAGTGCGGGCCGCGGTGATAGCTCTTACTGAAAAATTTGTTTTTTTATATACGATTTCTGGGGGTGTCTCAGCTTGCTAAGATTTCTCTTTGTTTTTCTTTTTCTAATTTTTTTGGGGGTTTTTGGATCTGAAATCCATGTGCGTCCACTGCACGCATTACATTCAAATTCCAAGTGGGACTACCGTTCCTTTTTGTTTTCATTTAAAAAAACAGCGTTTTTACAATAAAAAATACACTTCATTTTTGGGCTGCTAAAATTCTTTTTGGCAATTTACATCCAGGGGTAATTTTAAGCTTTTTTTGGGTGGTTGTGCCCAAAAACCTCTTTTTCAATCCAAAATTTTAAAAATTTTTTTCCTGTACCTAATTTCACAAAAAAGGTTAATTACAACTGTATCTCTTGTTGGTGGGTAAAAAAGCAATTGTAAAACGCTACAACAAACTATTTGTGGGGCTCAATTCTTTGGGGGCAATTTACATCCGGGTTAAATTAAACGTTTTTTTGCTGGTGGTTTGACCCCAAAAAAACCGTTTTTTTAAACCCCAAAAATTTTTTAAATTTTTTCCTGAGCCAATTTTCAAAGCAAAGATTAAATTCAACTGTACTTTTTGTTGTGGGGCGTAAAAAAACACGAAATTTGTAAATCCCAAAAAAAGATTTTTTTTGTGGGGCTCAATTTTTTGGGCCCAATTACATCCGGGGGTTAAAAAACGTTTTTTTGCGGGTGGCTGACCCCAAAAAAAACCGTCTTTTTTCAACGCCAAAAATAAAAATTTTTTTCCGTAGCCTAATTCACAAGCAAAGGTAATTAAAAATGTATCTGTTGTTGTGGGGGCGTAGAAAACACGCAATTGTAAACGCAAAAAGCTACTATTTTTGGGGGCTCAATTCTTTGGCGCAATTACATCCAGGGGTTAATTAAGCATTTTTGCTGGTGTGGACCCCAAGAAACCGTTTTTTTTCAACGCCAAAAGATATATTTTTTTTCCCTGTACCTAATTCACAAGAAAGGTTAATTACAACTGTATCTCTTTTCTTGGCGTAAAAAAACACGAAATTTGTAACACCTTTTCAAAGCTACATTTTGTGGGGCTCAATTCTTTGGTGCGTTTTACATCCGGGGGTTAATTAAGGTTGTTTTGCTGGGTGCTGACCCCAAGAAACCTTTTTTTTTTCAACCCAAAAAATAAAATTTTTTTCCTGTAGCCTAATTCCAAGAAAAGGGTTAATTACAACTGTATCTCTTGTTGTGGGCGTAGAAAACCGAATTGTAACACGCTTCAAAGCTACTATTTTGTGGGGTTTCAATTCTTTGGCGAAATTTAAAATCCGGGGGGTTAATTAAGCGGTTGTTTTGCGGGTGTGCTGACAAAAATAAACCCTTTTTAAACCCCAAAAAATTAAAAATTTTTTTCCTTAGCTGATTCACAAGCCAAAGGTTTAATTAAAAATGAAACCTTGTTTTGTGTGGCGTAGAAAAACACGCAATGTAACACGTAAAAAAGCTACTATTTTGTGCGGCTCAATTTTTGGCGAAATTTTACACCCAGGGTTAATTAAGCGTTTTTTTGGGGTGTGCTGAAAAAAATAAACCGAAAAAAGGTTTAATTTAAAGCCTTTTTGGGTTTTTTACATTTAGAAAACACACAGTGTTTTTAAACGACACATACAAAATTTTTTTCCGGGCCATTTGGGGAGCCAATTTATATCCAAGGGTTCCAAGCTTGTTACTGGGTTCATTTGGGATCAAAAAAAGGGTGTATATTTATCATATAAAATATCATCATCAAACAGTGTTGTACATTTTCGAACAAAAGTTTGTAAACAGGAGGGGCGGCTCGGCCCCTGCGAGGGGCATGGCACAACTTTCCCGGGAACAGGCCCAGGTCGCAGCACAGAAAAGGGGACCCAGCAGGGGTCAAGGGTGAGGCCCAAACTGCCCTGTATCTAGCGGCCGTTGTTTTTCAGAACCCCAAAGGGTTTTTGATTGGTTGACTGGGTCACCTCTTCCCCCCAGATACATCTAAACAACCCCAGCCAAGGGCGTGGGAACCTCAACACAACCATTGTTGGCATGGCCCGGGAGCGGTCAGCGCCCTCACCTGTCCTCCCCGCCTCTGCCCTCCGGTTTCCCTCACCAGAGTCTCTATGTGGTCGGGTCAGCGCCACTAATAGCGAGGTGAACTTTTTGGGGGGGCAGTCAGCGTATTTGGGCAGCGAAGAAATGGGGCCAAAATCGCCTGCTTCTTGCAGTAGGCGGAAAGTATAGATGTGGGAGGGGGCTGGGGGGGTCTTTTTGTGAGAGGTTCCCCGGGCATCCCAAGACCGGTGAGAGCGCAGTGACAAAGAAACCAAAATAGATGATGATGTAGCCGACCACACTTGGGCCCCGGGTGAGGAAAGGGTTCAACGTCAGGAAAAGAGAGCGTCAGCTTGCAAGCGTTGGCGGTAAAATCCGATCTTGGCGGTTGGCAGTTTTTTGTAAACACCGGAGGACCGAAATGGGTATATTAAATCTGGGGCGAAGTGAAGCTGGGCCGGGGAGCTAATTTGGGGCACCACGGCCCTGGTCAAAAAATATCAGCGTCACCACCCGGTGGCCTGGGAGAAACGTGGTCAGATTGGTGGTCCATCCTGCCGCCGCTCAACAGCAGCAGAGCAGCGCCCAGGGCCGAGCCATTGCAGCCAGCAAGGCCCTCCACCCCCTCTGCAGAAGGGAGCGTTTCTTTTACATCATCCCCCGGTCCGATGCCCCTGCTCCTCCTACCATGGCCCAGCAGTCGTTTCAGCGAGGCGTTTAAAAATGAGACAACGTATGCTCCAACCATCCTAAGGTCAGCACGACCTTCCGTCCAAAGTTGTTGGTACTGCAGCCCCTCCCTTTCCAAATGGTGGACTCTGCACCCCTTCAAAAACTAAAAGGGTTTTGCCGAGCCGAATGGGGGAGTTCCAAGCCGAAAATTTTTTTTCCAAAAAGGCAGTTCCAGCACTTAAAAAATATGTAGAACAGAAGGGGGGTCATCCTTGGGGTTATCGGTTTTTTTCCAAGGGGGGCACGGGCAGCGCGGACGTCTGGGCTGAAAATAGGGTCAGGGGCCCGTACATGTCCTTTCGGCCCATGGGTTTAATGTGCTTCCACCCGGCACACCCCAACTTTGGGCAGGAGACGCCGCTTTCTCCTCCACGTTTCAAAAACTGAGCACCTGGCCCCTGTCCGCCTCCTCCTCCTCCCCCACCAACCACCACCATCCAGCCTCCAAATATCTCCATCATACCAAGTGTAGGGCACAGCGGTGCCCTTCTACCCTGACTTGCCTCGGCGAACGAAGTCACACAGGGAGGAACTGCTCCGCCCGTCATCAGCAAGAAAACGATGTGTGGGTTTCCCCCCGCGCCAACGCAAATCGGAACCATGGGGGACGGGCAAGGGGGGGGGAAAAAGGGGGTTTCCCCGGCTCACCCAGGAGGGATGGTCCATGCGCCCTCAGGCGGGACGTGTTCAATCTGGGTTTTGAAAAAGGGTTTCCAAGTCTTTCCCCCGTCTTCAAACATTCTGAAAATAGCCAGGGAAATGTGCATGACTTTATCCATTGTACAAAGCCAGGAACACCCTCCCAGTTGCAGCGGCAGAACGGCCCCCCAACACACTTGATAAAGCGAGGTTTTTCCCCCCGCTGGAAATTCCAGCTGCAATGTTTGGCGACTGTAACAGAGAAAGGCCATTAAAAAGTTTTTTTTATAACCGGCAGAAGAAGTACCCCTGTTAACTTTGATGTCACCCAGGGCAGCTCATGCGGCACCTCCGTTTTGAGGCCATTGAGAAGGCACTTATTTGTCGTCGCCAGGGCTAGGGGTGAATAAACATTCCCTGCTTTATGCCGGAACAGATGCTGAAAAATCGTCTGGGCAGGGGACTGAAGTGGGCACTACATCTCGTGGCCACATGAGTCCGGGGGGACTGAAATGGGGGGAGGAGGAGGGGAAATTGGAGAGAAGCATTGTCTGGTGAAATGAGTGGATTTTTTACCAGGGGACAAGAGAGGGGGACAAGCAGCGGGGGGGAGGGGTTTGGGGATGAGAAGACGAGGCAGTGACCCCCAAGCACCGTGGGAGAAAGGGAAATGGAGGCAGGGAGCCCCTCGGGGTCACTTGTGCCGAAGGCCCGCAGCATGCTTATTTGCCTGCTATGACAGCCGAAAAAGTCAGCATCTGGCAGGGATGAAATTCTGGGTCTCCACCCATTGGGACCCTCGCTCCCGGTCCAAAAAGGGGCCTTTTTCCCATATTGAGAGGTAAGACAAACTCAAAAACATAGGGAAACCTCCCTAATCATTTGGGGTGCTGCCTATGGCGGCATCGTCCTCCTCGAAAGGTCGACCGGGGGGTTCCTCAGGCTCACGTACTACTGCCGCGGCCTTGGGGGAAGGGGGGGGGGTAGGAGCATCCACTCCATCAGTATAACCTAAGTCTGGAGTCACTGAGGCAGTTCCTTTACCCGCCTATGGGGGCAGTCCCCCCGCAGCAGCAGCAGCAGGGGCTGGGCAAAACCCTAAAAACAGGGTTTGGCCTACTTGGGCAGCCTTCCACCTCAGTTAGAAATCCGCTGGACTACTGGGCACCAAACGGGTGTGTGGCCGCAACTTGCCGAGTTTGCAGTGGGGAAGCTGTCCTGCCCGGCCAGTATGTGGGATCGAGCGGGTGTTCAGTGCGGCGGGGGGCCATCGTTACCCCAAGGAGAAACCCCTTTCCCGGGAAATGTGGAACGACTGACCTTTGTCAAGATGAATCAGGCGTGGATCGGGCCCGGATTTCCAAAACACCCCGCCTTTTGGGGTCAGTTGGGTTAAACTACCTGCCTCAGCCCCTATTCTGATGCCGCCACCCACCTGATGCCACACATCTTCTTACAGTTTTTTCCCCTCTACCTACCACCACTTTACCAGGGACGGGATTGGCCAAAACCCCCCTCCCAACACTCTGTCATTGTGCCCTCTGACCCCGTGCTGGGTGTTCTGGATATCCACACTGTGTCTTTTTGCCACGTCTACCTCAGCGCGCGTGGTGCTGCCATGCATCCACACGTTCAAGGGCCATGCCTACCATCTGCTGCTCCGCCGGGACCTCCGCTCTCATCATTTTGGCCACCGGGCTTCATCCCTTTTTCCACCCCCGAATGTAATTGTGCCACCGGGCCTGATCTCAGCCCGCTGTGTCTGACCCCACACTGTTTGATTGCCATTCTGTTTGGGCCCAAACTGTTTTGCCACCCCAGAATTTTTCATTGGCCCCTGCCTGATTCATGCTGCTGCGTCCGTGACCTCCATACGTTGATTGTGCACTCTGTGGGCCCAAACTGTTTTGCCCCTCCAGAATTCATTGTGCCACTGCCTGACCCCATCGCTGCCGCCGTGACCTCCGCTTCATTCATTGTTTCCCCTCTGTGGCCCCTCCCGTTTTGGGCCCCCTACAGAATGTCTTGTGCCCTGCCTGACCTCATGCTGCTGCCGCCGTGACCTCCGCCTCAGCCTTGTGCCATTCTGTGGCTTCCCCTGTTTTGCCCCCCTCCAGAATTTATTGTGCACGCCTGACCTCATGCTGCTGGGCTTCCCCCCGTCACCCCTCCACACTCTGTCATAATGTTGCCACCTGTGCTCTCAGTTGTTTTTTTCCAGCTTTGTGGATGATTTATCAGGCTACATTCCCGCTTGAGTTTTTTTGTCGTTTTGCCCTCTTAATGCCCAGGGGGAAATTTTTAGTGAAGCATTTTAAAAGCGGGGGCAGTCATCTGGTGTCATACTAAAAACCAACATTTATGAAGACCAAACCAAGCCCCTCTGATATTTAAGAATGGCAAACCCTTTTTACAGCACCTGCAGGGTCTGGCTGCCTGGGGAAAAGCTGCTTTTTAACCGATTCGTGCCAAAAATTCAAACGAAAAAGAATTTTTTGGGAAAATTCGGCGAAGTGACCGAATCGAATTTTTGAGAAGTTCGCCCATCTCTAGACGTAATCCATAGTTCTATATGAGAACTGTGGATTACCGTAATGACTGGGACGTTTTCAGCCCGTAATTTGCGCACTCCGGCACGTTATTACGGACTGAAATACGTCCAGTTTTAAGCCATGTGAACATGGCTTAATAGTCAACATATATAAATATCAAGTATACACCCGCACAAAGTATACTAAAATAACAATCTTTATTATCAAAATTACACTTTCAAAATTTCACAAGTATAATACTACAAGCGACCGATCAAAATGTCTGATCCATAAACATTTTCGATCAATTAAGACCTTCTTCAGATATGTCGCTGTTTTAGTACTGCAATGAATAAACATATAGGCGCCGGTCATAGATGTAGACAAGAAAAACTGGCCATCGCTCAGAGAAGCAAAAATGAAATGCGCCAACGGAGTCTGGCTTTACTGGAGCAGTCTTAGAGCTGGGTGGGGGACTGCTCCCACATATCCACTCTGGGATTTCCTTGGCCTATAAAGCCAGAGGGTCAGGTGTCCGGGGTGTGGTACGCCACTCCAAGCCTAGAGTTGGAGAGGAAGGATCCTCTGTGTAAAGGCTCTCTGAGGGAAGCTTGACTTATCCTGTGTAAATGCTGCTACGTTTGTCTATGGTGAGCTGAACCTGTTTATGTTGACGTTACTGCCTGAAGCAAAGGTCCTGTTTAAGTTCTGTTTATACATCTGCTGAAGAAAGCTGTTTATGTTCTGGACTTTTCTGTTCAATAAAAACCCGTTAAAAGAGTGCTTATTGTTGCCGTGGTCCCTGTTATGGAGCTGACCACCCCCCCCCCCCACAATATATATATATACACACACACATACATACACCTTGTATCAACGGTTCAGGCTGGTGGTGGTGGTGGTGTCATGGTGTGGGGAATATTTTCTTGGCACTCTTTGGGCCCCTTGGTACCAATTGAGCATCGTGCAACACCTTGTGGAAATTCTAGCCACGAAGAATTGAGGCAGTTCTGAAGTCAAAAGGGGTTCCAACCCGTAACTAGCATGGTGTACCTAAAAAAGAGGCCGGTGAGTGTGTGTATATAGTTAAATATATGTGTGTGTATATATATATAATATATATATAAATATATATATAAAATATATATATATATATAATATATATATATATATATATATTATTATAATATATATATATACACATACACACAGTGAAGGAAATAAGTATTTGATCCCTTGCTGATTTTGTAAGTTGGCCCGCTAACAAAAGACATGAATAGTCTATAATTTTAACATTGACAGGATATCAAAAATAAAAATCACATTGTAAAAATTATGTAAATGTATTCGCATTTTGCAGTGAGAAATAAGTATTTGATCCCTCTGGCAAACAAGACTTAATAATTGGTGGCAAAACCCTTGTTGGCAAGCACAAGTGTCAGATGTTTTTTGTAGTTGATGATAAGGATTGTGCACATGTCAGGAGGAATTTTGGTCCTCTCCTCTTTGTAGATCATCTTTAAATCATTAAAATTTTGAGGCTGTCGCTTGGCAACTCAAAGCTTCAACTCCCTCCATAAGTTTTCTATAGGATTAAGGTCTGGAGAATGGCAAGGCCACTCCATGACCTTAATGTGCTTCTTTTTGAGCCACTCCTTTGTTGCCTTGGCTGTATTGCTGGAAGACCCAGCCATGACCCATTTTTAGTGTCCTGGCGGAGGGAAGGAGGTTGTCACTCAGAATTTTACAGTACATGGCTCCATCCATTCTCCCATTGATGCAATGAAGTAGTCCTGTTCTCTGTTGCAGAGAAACATCCCCAAACATAATGTAGCCACTTCCATGCTTGACAGTGGAGATGGTGTTCTTTGGATCGCAGGCAGCATTTATCTTCCTCCACACGGCGAGTTGAGTTAATGCCAAAAATCTAATTTTTTGTTTCATCTGACCACAGCACCTTCTCCCAATCACTCACAGAATCATCCATGTGTTCATTGGCAAACTTCAGACGGGCCTGCACATGTGCCTTCTTGAGTGGGTCCCAGATGCCTTGAGATCATTAACAAGTTCCCCCCATGTAGTTTTAGGCTGGTCTCTCACCTTCCCCATGATCAAGGATACCCCACGAGCTGAGATTTTGCATGGTGGCCCAGATCAATGTCGATTGACAGTCATTTTGTATTTCTTCCATTTTCTCACTATTGCACCAACAGTTGTCTCCTTCTCACCCAGCACCTTATTTATGGTTTTGTAGCCCATTCCAGCTTTGTGCAGATCTATGATCTTGTCCCTGACATCCTTATAAAGCTGCTCTTGCCCATGTTGTACAGGTTACAGTCTGATTAATTGAGTCTGTGAACAGAAGCCTTTTATGAAGGTGACAGCTGTCTTTAATGCAGGTAACGAGTTGATTATGAGCGTCTAACTGGTCTGTAGGAGCCAGAACTCTTAATGGTTGGTAGGGGATCAAATGGTTATTTCTCTCATCAAAATGCAAATAAATTTATATAATTTATACAATGTGATTTTCTGGATTTTATTTTTGATATTCTATCTCTCAATGTTAAAATGAATGTCAGTGGGCAAACTTTCTCTATATATATATATATATATATATGTATGTATGTATATGTGTGTGTATACACATATATAGTGTATGTATATATATGTGTGTGTCTATATATATATATATATATATATATATATATATATATACGTGTGTGTGTTAATATATATATATATAATTAATATATATATATATATATATATGCATTCATTTCATCTTCACCCATGCTTACATACTTTTAGTGTTTAATGGAGAAGCATCTGACAGAAATAAAAGAAGTAGAAGTGAAAGATAAAAAAAGAAAATTCCAAAAAGTCCCCCTTCCGACCTTTCAAAGTAGCTTCGCACTTAATAGAAACTTATATTTGTAAGCTAATGCAATCACTTATCCGTAAAGATAAAGCCTGCCTATTCCCTTTTCTTCCTTGTTCCACTATCGGGGTGAATGCTGAAAAAAATGAAAACAAAAGGAGCAGGTTGTTCTCAGTAGAGCGAACATATTATATTTCCTAAATATTTCCTATCTTGAAGTGGAGGGGGGGTTTCTCGAGGTGTTTGCGGTTTCCTATGAATGCTGTATCTGAGTATATCATCTCGTGAAACAAAACGGAATATTAAACCACACTTCTGAAAAGAGCATGGAGAAAAGTAGTCGAAAACCAAGTTCTTGGGGTAATTGCTGATAGCAATAAAGTTTCTTTCTCTTTTGCTCCGTGTTGTATTTGTTCATCCACAAAGTGGTTAGAAAGTTTTGGGTTTTAAAAAAAAATAAATTAAAACAATTTTAAATGTAGAAGCTTTTATTTTATTGCGGGATTGAAGAAAATAATGCAAAATCAATTCCTTTGTTGGAGGGAAAGAGAAAAGCATTGTTGGTGCCGTATAGAGAGAATTCAGTCCAATGATATTTAAATTTATCATTTAAGAGGGTTTTCCAATTCTATGTAAATGAGGCTTAATCACTACAGAATGCTGCTTTCTGATTATACTTTTGTGTTTTCTTTTTTACAATTTTCAAGCTCTCTGCTTGCTGTCAACCAATGGGAATATATGTTTTGATATCCTGAGTTGCCTGTGCTAACCTAGTACTTCTCACAGCTGGTGGTCTGTGACAGTTATATCCCATCTAAACAACTCTCTGTGACCTAAGGCTATGTTCACACGGCTTATTTGCGGGGTGTAATTTTGCCCCGCAATTACGCTGTGTGGACTGGGGCGAGAGTAGGGGGCCGGCCCATAGACTGTCATTACTAGCGGTGCATATACGGCGCTAGTAAATAACATGTCATTTATCTCCTCCCGTGGCGGATTCGCCGAGCAGAGAGAAGAGACGTAATCCATAGTTCTCTATGAGAACTGTGGATTATCGTAATGACTGGGACGTATTCCAGCCGTAATTTGCGCACTCCGGCGCGTAATTACGGACTGAAATACGTCCAATTTTAAGCCGTGTGAACATGGCCTAAGGGTGGTTTCAGTGCGTTTTTTGGTGCGTATTTTTTTTTTTTTTTTTTTTTGCAGAAATGCACAGCAATTAATGCTGTGCATTTCTGTACAAAAGTATCAGAAATGCAGTGTGTGAAAGCACCCTAAGCAGTCCTGCACCGATACCTTGCAGCCAAGTATTGTGGATATGGATTGCTGGTGCATTTAGCTTCCAAAAGAAGCTATTGTAACAAACCCGCAGCTCTATTAATTACTGGTTGGGGCGCTATTGGGACTCCCAATCTGTACTCTGTTAGTACACTTTTTTTTTTCCCTAGAGCATTTTCACACGGCAGATTTAGACACTGATTCTGGCACGGATTCAGCGCTAAATCTTTCTCAGAATCAGCGTCCAATCTGTCTACAATCTGCCTCAGGGCCCGTTTACACGGCAATGGACAAATACCGGTTGGTTTATCCGACCAGTATTTGTCCTGTTTTTCTGCCGTGCACACGGTCGCGGTGGGGGGGGCGACGTTTCTCCGCGATGTGCGGAGAAAAGCCCTCCCCATTCACATGCACATGGTCATATTCTGTCCAAAAACCGGACGGAAGAATGTGCCTGTAGAATGTTTTTTCGGGCGGCTCGCGGGGGACTGCTGCACGGGTTTTCCATGTGCTCGTTTTCGGCCAGTTTTTCAGACAGTCTGCAAAACCGCAAAACCATCTGAAAAACCGTCTGAAAACCCGTGCAGTGGGAACATGCCCTTACGTTGTTCTGATATTCCCCAGAGCTGATTTTGTCCAGGTTTTTGTGCAGTTCTTGGGCTTTTTTTGGGCATTGACCATTTATTACAATGAAAAAATCACTTATCTAAACTGTTTGGAAAGTGAGTAATCAATTAGTGTGCGTGTGTAATCCACAAGACTTCAAACACAGTCATTGATGACTTACTTGAAACACCTTTGAACAATTTAGACAACTGAAAGAAGCTTGCTGGTAATAAAGGCAGTTTAATTGGATCGCAGTTAAAACTGCACCAAAACTGCGCTATGTGAAAGCACCCTAAAGATCCTGCAAAAACAAGGGACTTTGCAATATGTGTCCATTAACTGTATCCTACCTATTCCTAGATATCCCCTCTTTTATGGGCTGCATCAGTTTCTTAGGTTGCTATTGCAGCAGACCTGTTCGCTCTCTACTGATAGGCTGCCAGCGCCGGTTGGTGTAGTTGTGTCCTCGACAGCTTGTTAGTGCAGGTCAGTAGAAGCCAGTAAACACAATCATGAATTCAAAAATTAAACCGAGAAAACAAGACTGAGGTAAGATTAATCCATAGGTTTACATCAATTTATGTACCTCGATAATGTATCTTTTCAACTTTTTTATACATTGTCAATAAGGCCATGTTCACACGGCT
The DNA here is from genome assembly GCA_025379985.1 of Phyllomedusa bahiana. Classification (NCBI taxonomy): domain Eukaryota; kingdom Metazoa; phylum Chordata; class Amphibia; order Anura; family Hylidae; genus Phyllomedusa; species Phyllomedusa bahiana. Next base: position 22,944 of record JAODAL010012729.1, read on the forward strand.
TAAAATGGGCCGTATTTCGGTCCATAATTACGCGCCGAAGTGCGCAAATTACGGGCTGAAAATGGCCCATTCATTACGGTAATCCACAGTTCTCATAGAGAACTATGGATTACGTCTCCTCTCTCTGCTCGGCGAATACGCCGAGGGGGGAGATAAGTGACACGTCATTTTCTAGCGGCGTATAAGCGCTGCTAGCACTGAGTGTCTATGGGCCGGCGGGGTGCCGGCCCCCCGCTCCCGCCCGGCCACCCGGCGTACCTGTGGGGCGTAATTACGTCCCGCAGTTAACCCGTGTGAACATAGCCTAAAGTCACATGATGTAAATAAACAAAGAAAAAGTGTATGGTGGACATATGCAAACGTATACATTTACATTTTCATGCGTCATTAATAGACTTCAATGTTAAAAATAGACGTATGAAAACGCTTTTTTTTTGTATGTCATAAAAACAGTATGTAAATGAAAACAGTGTGAAAGTTAAAAGTATGCTTTTTTGACTATACATTTCACTATTGTAGTCTATGAATACATCAAACTCTGCGTTCGGAGTTTTTTTTATTTTTATTTAACAGACCAAAGGTATTCGTTTGACGTATGCACAAAATGCCATGTGAACGACTTCATTCCTAATATTTAACAGCTTTTTTTTTTTTCTTAGAGAATTTCCGAATATAAAACACACACTTTTTTCCCTAAAAACGGGGAATATAGTGTGAATATGAGTGTACAGAGCTCTCTCCATATGTTGCAGGTATCAACTGTTGGTTAGGGTATGTTCACGTAAACGCATTGCGTTAAATGCATCCAAAACCGTACCATAAAGTAGGTAAGTTTTTGGATACGTTTTCTGGATCAAGAATTAACATGTCAATTCTTTGAATGCATCCGTTTTGCGCAATGCAAAAACGTCTGTAAAATACGTATCATTGTTCAGAACATTGTTAAATACGCTTTGGGGTCCGTTTTTCGGTACCTAAAACTTACCCAAATGCATATTTAACAAAGACTGCGTGAACATACCCTTAAAGTCAGGATCTGCTGCTAGTAATGTAGATGAGATGAGGCTGTTTCTGACCTTTTAACCACTTAGATGCTGCTGTAAATGTAACCGTGGCATTTAAGTGCTTAATAAACAAAGGTAGGCACCATTTAGTTCTCAATCTGAACCCTCTCCCCGGGGTAATCTCGGGGTGCTAACCGGTTATTATGGCAGCCAGGGGCCTACTAAAGTCCTCCATGGCTTCCATCTTACCAGTCTTATTACACCCTATAATAGGAGAGCCATTATAGTACACTGTTCCGCAGTATATTATATTGGCAGAACAGGCAATTGCACCCCATAGTAGTCAAATACCTTATGTGACTAAAAGTTCAAGTGTGTGAAAAGTTTTTTAAATCTAAAAAAGTATCAAACGTTAAAAACAACTCCCTTTTGCCATTTTACAAACAAACCAAAAAAAAAATACCTTCCTCCTAAAACAGATGCATTTTATGGTCAAAGATATTTTTTGTGTTTTGCCTTTCTTCATTGCCACCACTGGGGTAACAGAAGGAGCCCGGTCACAAGGGAAATTGGCCCCTCGTTGTGATGTTAGTCACTGACAAAGCCGGTCTAGATCTTCCAAGACCCGGCAGCTCTGAAATGCTGGAGGACACTCAGCGATAATGTTGCTGCTGCTTCTGTTCAGTACATAGTGCTCATAAGGCGTTATGTAGGTTAGATAAGAGATGATAGAAGCAATTATAAACTGCTGCTGTCTTCTCTTCAGGGTCCCTGGTTGTCAGAGCTAGATTGCAGGAGCTTTGCAGTCAAGTTTTACGTTTCCAGTGACGTGGGTTTAAAGCCCAAGACCGGGTACCATACATTTATGGCGTGTGGTCCCATACAAGTTAAACAATGATGGCCCGTATGATCAGTCATAAGTCTCTTTTCCCTCTTCTGTCTTTTGTCCATCTCTTCCCAGTTGCCTGATTTTGACTGTTTCCTCCTTTTTATGTTGAGAGTCTCGATAATAAACATCACATGATACATGGATCGGTTCCATTCCCCTTCAGCAGCAGTCTGCTGACATTCTATATTGCTGCACTTTCTCCACTTTGAAGATAACTTGATGTAATATTCCCTCATAATGGAGGCGGGGATAATAAAACATGATTTACACGTTCCCTGCGGACACTGCTATTCTTGGAGGTTTTTCTTGGAAGTAAAACTAAAACCTAGTTTTCAGATGAAATGGTGAACTTGTGTAGCCTGTGTGGATGTGCTTGTATATCATGTTCACATACTGTATATGCTGGAGCCTTGCAGCTTTATGCGATCCAACCTCTGGCACATGCAGGAGGTAAATTTAATACAAGTACAAAAATGGATAGTAAAGCCAAATGTCTTGACCATAGAACTCCGGAATTTGGACAGATTTAGAAAAAGACACACACATGGTCACCAGTGACATTGATGGTGTGTCGATTAATAGAGTCTGATACTGCTTGCAGTGCTTTAAAGGGAACCTGGGTTATATGATAGAGGGAGAGAAGCTGAGCTCTGTGATATATAGGGTTATATGATAGAGGGAGAGAAGCTGAGATATGTGACATATAGGATTATATGATCAAGGAGAGAAGCTGAGCTCTGTGATATATAGGGTTAAATGATAGACAGGAGAAGCTGTGATATCCTTGTAGGTGATATATCCCCCTGTAGTTTATATGGCCCCCATGTAGTTAATATGCCCCATCTACAGAGGGGCTATATATCCTACAACGGGGCTATTTCTCCTAGAGGGGGGCTAAATAACCTACAGGGGGCTGTAAATCTCTCTACAGGGGGCAGCATATCTACCTACAAAGAGCTGCATACCTACCTACTGAGGTAATGGTGGGCAACTTAATGGTTGGCAACATTACTACCTATTTACTTAATTGGGGGTGCCCATAATAGAGGTAGGAATCAGTAGTGAAGTCCTGATAAAGTTTAATGTCGAAGATGTTTGTGACTGATCAAATAAGACTTCTCCTGTGAGTCCCTGGGTGTCAAGGGTTATTTCTCTTCTGTGTTGGATCAGTGCTGTAGTCACTGTGATGTGGTGGTGACCTGAGCTGGTGTCTGACCACTATGTCCTCTCTATATGGTGGTGGTGTAGGTTATACCTGAGCTGGTGTCTGACCACTATGTGGTCTCTATATGGCGGTGTTGTAGGTTATAACCCGAGCTATGTGGACCACTATGTCCCCTCTATATGGAGGTGTTGTAGGTTATACCTGAGCTAGTGTCTGACCTCTATGTGGTCTCTATATGGCGGTGTTGTAGGTTATACCTGAGCTAGTGTCGGACCACTATGTCCCCTCTATATGGAGGTGGTGTAGGTTATACCTGAGCTAGTGTCTGACCTCTATGTGGTTCTCTATTGGTGGTGTTGTAGGTTACTGAGCTGGTGTCTGACCACTATGTGGGGTTTTATATGGCAGTGTTGTAGGTTATACCTGAGCTGGTGTCTGACCTCTATGTGGTCTCTATATGGTGGGGGTGTAGGTTATACCTGAGCTAGTGTCTGACCACTATGTCCACTCTATATGGAGGTGTTGTAGGTTATACCTGAGCTAGTGTCTGACCTCTATGTGGTCTCTATATGGCGGTATTGTAGGTTATACCTGAGCTTGTGTCTGACCACTATGTGGTCTCTCTATGGGGGTGTTGTAGGTTATACCTGAGTGGTTTTCTGACCTCTATGTGGGCTCTATATGGTGGTGTTGTAGGTTATACCTGAGTGGTGTCTGAAACCCCTATTTTGGTCTCTATATGGTGGTGTTGTAGGTTAAAAACCTGAGCTGGTGTCTGACTCCTATGTGGGTCTCTATATGGCGGTCTTGTAGGTTATACCTGAGCTTGTGTCTGACCACTATGTGGTCTCTATATGGTGGTGTTGTAGGTTATACCTGAGCTGGTGTCTGACCTCTATGTAGTCTCTATATGGCGGTGTTGTAGGGTTATAACCTGGAGTGGTGGGTTGACCTCTATGTTTGGTTTTCTATATGGTGGTGTTGTAGGTTATACCTGAGCTGGTGTCTGACCTCTATGTGGTCTCTATATGGTGGTGGTGTAGGTTATACCTGAGCTTGTGTCTGACCACTATGTGGTCTCTGTATACTGTAGGTTAGAAGTTTGTTATTGATAATGTATATATTTGTTCCTGTGAGTGGTTGCATTTTTTGGGGGGCCTAGTGCAAAGCTCTGCCCAGAGGCCTTTAATGCTATTAAGCCGGCCCTGACTGTACATGACTTTTGCTCTCTGCCTCTTGCTTTCTGCCTCTTTCTTTGCCTTCCTCCTTGAAAAGCAGGCGCAGCCCTGCTATTCTCAGTGGTGGGGTGCTCAGAGGCTGCCCTGTAGGCCAGTCCGGGCCTGCCTGTAAGCATGTTTTATGGATCTCCCCAGTCATTTGCTATTCCAAATTGTCATTCAGTGGCTGTTATACCAAGTGAATGTGTCTCTCCTTATTAAAGTTATGGAAAGAGCGAAGTAAGCAGCACTGTGTTCTTTCTGTATCTCTAATATAATTTATATTTGTTTATATACTTTTTGTTTTTAATTAATTCAAGTATTCGTCTTTGTATGAGCTAAACCCCTTTTTCTGTATACCTTGGCAAACAGGTCGGTTAATGGTGGAATTGTGTTTGAAAACCTAAATCCCATAACTAAATTGGAACATCACTATATGGTTTACAGATCTACAGACTTTAATGTTAATTTCCAGTAGCACAAACCGACTCCTAGTCTTCCATTGCCTAAAAAATGTTTCGTATAAGGTGACTGAATTTATGCAATCAAGCACTTTAGGTTTTCAGTTATGAAATGGTTCCCTAGATGTAGTTTTTTACCTCTGCGATGGAGGTTCTGAATAGAACATTCGACCCAGAAGTGAACCAAGCCGTACTTGTATTTTAATGTGTTTTAATAAAAAATCTATTTGTACTTTTTAGCCTGGTTCACATCTCCTATTTGCTCCATCCATTTTGAATAGAAAGCTAATCTAGAGCCAAAAACATTAGAGGTTGTTTCGCTACAAAGATTAGCTTTCATTGGGAACACTAAATAAAGATGTTTCCAAATATATTGCGTTCTTTTTTTTTTGTTAAGGAGGTATAAATGATTTTATCACCTTCTGTGCTCTCTCTGGTTCCCAAGTGACCGACCTGCGTACTTCTCCCCCCTGCTGTTTGTTCTATCTGATAGCAGGGAGTGATGTCATCACACAGCACAGAACTCAGGACAGTGAGGGCTTTTTTGTTATCTCATCTTTCAGACAAAAGCCAGTAATTACTGCTATTTACTTTAACTCAGAAGCTTCCCTGGTCCTGACAGCATGAGATTTATCTAATTAGCAGAAGTATGAATACACTGCGCTCATATGCTTATTACAGACAGCTTGATCAGGAAGTGACAGAGCAAAGCAGCATTATTTCATTCATGCATCCTATGAAACTTTGAGATCAAACAACCCCTTTAATGCTTGGTTTACATCTGCATCCGATGTTCCATTAGGAACCTCCAGCGCAGAAGTGAAGACAGAAGACATGGGATCCATTTCACACTGGACACCCACGGTGTCCACGGTGCTTCTGTGTTTTGGTTTTTCTTTTCACATTGAAGTCCGTGTAAAACAAATGGGTGAGTATTCGTTAATTTTTCTGGACATGCACAGGAAAGTTTCAGATAGAAAAAAAAACCAAATCTGTTTTTAACTGAAATAAAATGATGCAAATGGAAACAAAATATAAGTTTTTAAGGATCTCTACAAAGGATCAGTTTAAAAAAAAAAAAACAAACAAACAAAAAAAAACAGAAGACTGCTCTTCCATTTATAAGTTTTTGGCTTTAGCTCCGTTCCGTCCATTCTGAATGCAAAATCAAACGCAGATGTGAACCAGGACTTATACTGTGTTTTTGTAGGTATATATAGTTGTTTGCAAAACACATTTATTTTATATATTTTTTAAGGTCACATTTCCTGTATAAAATGTAAAATTCTGCCTTTTTGCCATTCAGGTCTTGCTTTGGGATCTTCTGTTTTAGGATTATTAGCTCTTTAATCCCTTCCTTCCTGCAACTCCATTTATTAGTACAATGTAGACATCTGAGTTTGTGTGGACTACCCTCCCTCTCTCTGTCCTATCATTATGCATTTGTCAATCAAATTGTATAGCAGATTGACTAGTATTTCTCGTAGGCCAATCTATTAACCCTCTGTGTCTGCAGCGCATTAGACTTTCCCTGCCAGAGGCGCTTGCTCATGTTTAGGAGTTTATTTTCCTTTTATACAGTAAGGAACCTTTTTCCGAGTATTGCGGAATGCTTCATTCTTCGTATGAGCTACTTCGTAGGTATTGTATATGTGTCTGTCTGTTTAGCAGACATCTATAACATATTCTGCTGTTGCCTTTTTATCACTGTATTTAAGCTCTTGTGCATAGAGCGAACCAATATTAGGAGGTTCAGTAATGCAGGAGAATCTGCAGACCTGCATGTTTACTTTTACAAGGGCAACTAAAGGACATCCCGACTCTATTATGGTTTGCTGAGAGCAAACAAGCAGATCTCTAACTTCCACATTTCCATCCGTTTTACAGTGTTTTTTGTTTGCATATATTTGCTTTTTCTGGCCACCATAATAAGCATTAAGGCGCGGTGTGGGAATGTCACTCCTAATATGGTAGGTAGTGGGAAAAACTTTAGCCGGCCCAGACATTAATTATCAAGCATTTGACATCTGACCTCCCTTTATCTTGGGTCGTTCTTAAGTGACAGCTCTTCTTGAGTGTCATGCCCACGTCAGACTATAGAGGCTTTGGTTGAACTGGTCATTGCCACTTTCAGCTGGGAATGAAGGGATTGCAGCCAGGTTCATGCCCTACATTTAGTCGGAAGTGTACAGAAGGAGACATTTGGCTGGAGGCCAGGGAATGGATGGCTTACCAGACAAATGGAGTCTGTAAAGTGGGACAAGAGTTAGTGCTTTCCCAATGTCCTACCCTCACCTCAGACACTTTGGCAAGAAGTGCTTGATGTGAACTAGAAGGCAAGAGAAAAAAATTGCAATAAAAACCATTCATGGCATGTGATACAGAGACTGGAGTTTTAATATTTAATTCAAAATTGTATACAATTAGGGTAGGTTCACATCTTCATCAGAGGTTTTGTTTGGAGCTGTCGCAGATTCTGTCAAAAATGACACAAAATATATTTTTTCTGTTAAAATGACTGACGCCACAGCAGAAACCCCTTTGTAGTCATCATGTAATGAATCCAGCACCACGTCTGTGATGAAGACTTTCAGTGGAACCTCTGATACAGTTGCACCCCAGGTCCTATCTAGTTTTATTGAGCTTTTAAAACCAAAATACATTTTATGTGTAAAATTGATTAAAATTAATTTTAAAAATATTAATTATACATTAATGTTAAATAGCGTCTGACCAACATTGGTCTATGCCGATTGCCTCAAAAATATATTCTTAATTCCAACAAGTATCTGTATTTCAGTTATGGAAGGGGAATGTACTACTTTTCCCCCAGATTCTTATAGAAGGGGCTTAGCTTCCACCTAATCAAAGATTTGGACGAGTTGTAATATTTTCCTCAATGGCTGCCATTTGGGAACACTTAACAGACCCCCACTCACCTAAAGCTGGCCATAGGCGTGAGAGATTTGTCTGCAGATCCAGCAGAATTTTGGTGAGGTCTGCTGACAATCTGATGTGTGTGGTGACCTATGCATAGAAGTAATAAAAGATGCTGCTAAAATTATCTAGATCTCTCAATGGTCTTCAGATAAATATCTCTTCAGATAAATCTGTGTCTAGCTTTCAAATACTGAAATGAAATATAATTTGTGTATGTGTGTGTGTAAAAAAGTGTGTGTATATATATATATATATATATATATATATAATATATATAAAAACTGTGTGGTATATGTATATACATATTTTACCGTATATATATAAAATATATATATTTTATATACATATATATATTATGTATATGTAAACTTCTGGATTCAAACGTGTGTATGTGTGTGTGTATATATACACATATATATATTATATATATATATATATATATATATATTTATATATATATATATATACATAGAAGTTTACATACACTATATAAAAACACACATGTGACATAAAATCAGAATAAATCCATTTTACCCAAATTTTATCACCCTTATCCATTTTATCCTTTGGCTTTATTTTTTCCAAATTGGGGGGTTCTTTTGCCCAAAGTCAAACTTTTTCATACATTTCATTAGTATTTGGTAGCATTGCCCTTAAACTGTTAGGTCAAACGTTTTGGATATTGTTCCACAAGCTTCTCACAATAGTTGGTAGGAATTTTGGCCCATTCCTCCTGACAGAACTGGTGTAACTGAGCCATGTTTGTAGGTCGCCTTGCTCGCACCTGCCTTTTCAGCTTTGCCTATAAATTTTCAATAGGACGGAGATCAGGGCTTTGTGATGGCCACTCCAAAACATTGACTTGGTTATCCTTAAGCCACTTTGTAACCAGTTTGGCAGTATTCTTCAGTCAATGTCCATTTGGAAGACCCATTCCCATCCAAGCTTTAACTTCCTGGCTGATGTCTTGAGATGTTGCTCCAGTATTGCCACATAATCTTCTTTCATGATGCCATCTATTTTATGAAGTGCTCCAGTCCCTCCTGTGGAAAAACAACCCCACAACATGATGCTGCCACCCCCATGTTTCACAGTTGGGATGATGTTTTAAGGCTTACAATCTTCTCCCTTTTTCCTCCAAATGCAACGATGGTCATTATGGCCAAACAGCTCAATTGTAGTTTCGTCAGAGCCCAGGACATGTCTCCAGTAATGTAGGGCTTTGTTCCTGTGTGCGTTGCGGTTGCCAACATTAATCTGGCTCGTATATGTGTTTTTTTTTTTGTGGAGGGGGGGCAGGAGTAATGGCTTCGTCATGGCAGAGTGGCCTTTCAGCCCATGTTGATCCATTACTCAATTGACTGTGGATAATGAAAGAATCTTTCCAGGGTATTTTGCTTTTGTTCTTGGGTTGATATGCACGTGTCGGACCAAAGCATGCTCATCTCTGAGACACAGAACGCATCTCCTTCCTGACGGTATGATGTCTGGACATTCCCATCTTGTTTGCACTTGCATATAATTGTTTGTACAGATGAATGAGGCACCTTCTGGTATCTGGAAATTGCACCCAAGGATGATCCAGACTTGTGCAAGTCCACAATTTTCTTCCTGATATCTTGGCTGATTTCTTTAGACGTTTCCACGATGTTACACACAGAAGCAATGTGTTTCTGATGTGCTTAAAAAATATATCCACCGGTGTGTTTCTAATTAACTTAGAAGTTGCCAATAATCAGAAGCTTCCAAAGACATGACATTATCATAAGGGCTGTCACAAATTGTTTAAAGGCCTATTAATCCTAGTGTATGTAAACTTTTGACTTTGCAGAAAGTAGTAAAAATACCTTAAAAAATTCTCTCTCTCATTATTCTGCATTTGGCAAATATAAATAATTTTGGTTCCTAATGACCTAAAACAGGTAAGGTTTATTCTGATTTGATGTCAGATAGTGAGAAAAACATTCATATGTGTCTTTTTATATATAGTATAAACTTATGATTTCAACTGTATATGTGTGTGTATGTATGTAATATATTTATCTATACCATATATTTATATTTACTTTTAACATAACAATGATTGATTAAATTTAATGGGTTTCTGTTAGTTATTGTGCTCTTATATGTAATATTTGGCTGTTTTTCACTTTCTACCTACCTACATATATCTGTACACTGCTCCATCTGCCTATGAGCTTAACTCCCATGACCGGTAGCATTTGCACTTATCACTGTACATCACGTCTTCCACCATGAGAGTAGGCAGAGTTCCTGTAATGTGCCAGCTCAACGTCTTGTTCCCACAAGATTTAATGCAGCCTATGTGGGTGCAGAATATGTTCTTTGTGATCAATAAGCTTGGCTTTTCATCTGCACAGAAGCTGTATTTTCACTCTGGCCAAGTCATCTCTCAGTAGACGTATGTTCTGTGCTCTCTTTGTAGTCGTCTGTCCCCCGGGGCACAAGGATCTCTTCACATTCACAATTGCAAATGTATAAGCTGCCTGTTAAGTAACGTTTCCCCTTTCTACAGCATTGTGTCTGACTCTGTCCACGCAAGCTCTCCACTTCGTGATATTTTTAGCTTGCAAGAGTTGAGTCCTCAAGTTGTCAACAAGCCATTGTGTTTCAGTGTATCAATGGACTATTGGAGAGAATTTTTTTTTATGCTGGGCAAAGATTATGTAACGCCCATGTATTATATTGTGCACATTTTCCTGTAGTTACTTATCCTCTTTCTCAAAACCTTTCTCAGCACCTTAATAATTAAATGGAAACCGGGTTGTATGGAAGCAAATAGGTGGACAGGTTAGCCAGGAATTGTTGTGTAGAGTGCATACAATGGGGCAGATTTATCCATACTGTCCAACATTTGAACAGTGTAAAGTTAGACTAGACGAGCTTGCAATGCACCATATATGTTATAGTGTTGATAAATCTGGCACATGTTTAGACTGTCTAAGGGCTCATCCTCACGGCAGAGGACAAATACCGGTCGGTTAAACCGAACGGTATTTGTCCTGTTTTAGTGCCGTCCCCACGGCCGCAGGGGGGGCGGCTTTTCTCCGCGATGAGCGGAGAAAAGCCCTCCCCATTCCCATTCACTTGTTCATATTCCGTCCGAAAACCGGACGGAAGAATGAACATGATCAACGTTTCTTGGGCGGCCGGCAGTTTGAAAGACAGCAGGGCGGAAAACCCGTGCGGTGGGGACTTCTGCACGGGTTTTCCATAGCGGCCCGGTGTGTTAGTTTGTGGCCGGTGCCGTGGGGACATGCCCTAACTTTATTCCTTCAATTAGTTGGCTTACTTTATGCTACTAATTGTGTCACAATTTTGCCCTGTTTTATTTTTTTGGGTGCACATGTCACATTGAGCCACTCCCTTTTCTATGAAGCCACAGCTTCTTTTACAGAGGCCATACCTCTTTTGCCGAACAAGGGGCAGAAGTGTCTAGAAACTGTCTAAAACACATAATAACTGAGGTGTACTGCATGTATGGCATTGATTGCACAGATTGTGCACAAATTCTGGCACAATTGCCTTAAATGTGCTTCGTTGTTTTGGAGGAGGGTTATGTATCCTACGTTGTAGAACATGTACTAGTCACAAAAAGTTAGGGATATTTGGCTTTTGGTTGAAATTTCAGGTTGAACATAAAAATTCTAGAAATTCGTAACTTTGAAATGCACATGCCCAACTGTTCAGTGTTTCAGTACTTTGTGCACAGCTTGCTGATCTCTAACAAGGAGATTAAAAGGGTTTTATCACTACAAACATCATATCTGTAATGATGGGGATGGTAAAAATAAGCACTTTTGCAATTGGTTTGTATTAACAAAATCATTTAGTGTAGCAGCTGTTACCTAATCTGTGTGTGTGTGTGTAGAGCGATTTCTGCAACCTGGGGTCGGACCACACCCCCCCTTTGCTGTGATTGCTGTGATTGGCTGCCTGCATTTAGTTCAACCTCTGGTCAGGACACACCCCCTGTGCTTTGATTGGCTGTCTGTGCTCACTCTCCTCTGAGCTGTGTGAAACAGACTGCCTGTGCTTCTCTATGCTCCTCTTTCAGTGACAGTTCTAATGTGAAGGATCTAGGCAATAACCGAGTCTCTTTAGCTACTGAATTCACTCCCTCCACCCATATAACACACTCTTATACATTCTGCTCACCCACCCATCTAACACACCCTTATACATTCTGCTCACCCACCCATCTAACACACCCTTATAAAATCTGCTCACCAACCCATCTAACACACCCTTATACATTCTGCTCACCCACCCATCTAACACACCCTTATACAATCTGCTCACCCACCCATAACACCTTTAAATTTCACACACCCATCTAACAACCTTATACATCGCTCACCCACCATCTAACACACCCTATATACCACTCATCTCACCCCCACCCATTAACACACCCTTATACATTCTGTTTCCCCCCTTTTGTCCCCCACCCACTATTTATTCTCCCCCCACCACTAACACACCCTTATACACTCTGCTCCCCCCCACCCACATAACCAACCCTTATACACTATGCTCCTCCCACCCACATAACACACCCTTATACACTATGCTCCTCCCACCCATATAACACACCCTTATACACTCTGCCTGATAAAAGATGGGGGAGCAATTTGCGTTACTCACATTTGTTGACTCCTTTCAGCCTATATTTATAAGTGTTTACACCAATGAAGGTGTTCTAGTTATAAATATTGCTTGTGGAGTCTGGGAGAGAGGTGACACACACACACCTCTCCATACATAACTGACCATTGCAGGAGAGCTGTTCCATCCACTCCCTCCCACTGCTCACACAGAATGAAGACGATGACTCAGAGGGAGCAGGAATAGGGATGATGAGGTCACCACTCCTCAATGAGGGAAGACACGCCTACTGGATTTGAAAATCTAAGCTGTTGAAAAAGCTCAGATAAATGCAAAAGCCTGTAGTGGGAAAACCCCTTTAATCGCAAAATTCACAACAGGTGTTGCGATCCCTAATTCGCTCAGTAATTTGAATTGGGAGTTAAACTGTCCTCTTGATCATGCTGTTCACATGAGACCAAGACAGCATCTTACAATTGGTCAACAGTACCTTACCATTGCAAGGATTAAGGCAGGATTCTCTCAGACGGAAGTGGCCACGAAGCTCTGTCTGAGAGGTTCCTGCTTGAAGTCTCGCAATGGCGTTGTACTGTTGATCAATTGTAAGCTGTTGTCTTGGTCTGATGATGTCAAAATGTGAACAGCATGATGAGGAGGACTGTTTAAATCCCAATTCAAAATGATTTCCTACATTTATTGGGGCGATTCAGGGATCTAACACCTGTTGTGAATTTTGCCATAAAGCTCCTTATTAGAGATCAGCAAGTTGTGCAGAAAGTACAGAAACATTGAACAGATGGACATGTGCATTCTAAAGTTAAGAGATGGTCTCATTTAGTTCATTGAAAAGAAATTTTATGTTTATCCTGAAATTTTAACCAAAAAACAACATTTTTGTGAGTAGTGTACAAAACCTTCCTACTCTGTCTGGTATACACATGCCAGATATCTATTGACTACACTTAAGATGTCACCACCAGTTTTGAAGCCTTGAGATGAGAATTTGTGTTATAGCTTTCTCTTACAGATTTATCGGTAAGTGCTAAAGTATCATAATTATGGGGTAACACAGTTGACCTGGTAGCAACTACCAAGAGCCTAAAATTGTTTGCCAATAGCAGTAGTTTAGGGCTTGTTTCAGAATAGACAGATTCTTGCTGTAATACGCATCTGATTGCATCTCTTTTTTGGGGGGGCTATTTTAAGTGTCATCTTCATTCCTCTCCATATAAGCACAGAAACCTTTAGGCCCTGCGGGTCAGTAAGTGCTGGTAAACTTTTGAACTCACCCTGGCCCCAAATTAAGTACATGTGTACAGACCACCGTAGCTCCTCGGCCTATCGTGTAGTGTGGTAACTCACAAGTGTTGGAATTTGTAATCAAGGGACAAGACTTTTGCAGGCAAACTTTCTTGGTTATGTGATAATATATTCCATATGATACATGTTTAAATTTGATATCTGCCCAGAGTCCAGGCTCCAGTCCTGAGACGTAAGTGGGGTTGTTATCTACAGTATGAAAGATATGCTGCATACAGTGTATGATATCGCTATAAAGGTTTGTATCAAATAAAAAAAGTCATGGGTTTTATTTTAAAATACAGAACAGAAGCGGTGTTTTTCCTTCTAGAGACATAAAGTTGCTGCTCACATAGCAGCAATGTATTCTGCTGTGCAGATTGTAATTGTCATATTAGTCCCTGTACCCAATTTTTGAGGGGTTAATTTATTGGGACGCTAATTTATCAGAATATTTTGGTTAGAGGGTGACACATTATTGAGACCCATTTATGTAGGTTTATTAGATTTATGGAAACATTTCCAATTCTTATCATTCAAAACCAAAATGGAAATTCTCATACAATTTCAGATATACAACTTTTTTTTCTTGGCAGAGAATTGGTTAGAGTTATTGCTTAAGACTTCTTGGACCATCAAAATACCAGAAAGTATTGCTTTTGTCTCGTGTAGTAGAGGGGTCTAAAGGCTTTTTAGCATGAGGATAAAGGTATGACTGCAAATTCATGTACTCCACATAGCATTGCAATGTATTACTGCTCAAAAAACTCATTACCAACTTCTTTTGTAGGACAAAAAATGTGTTCATAGCTGTTGTCAGTTCCGAATTTGTTTAAAAAAAATTTAAATTTTGTTTCTGCAACAGGCTAACGTTATTTCTGAATGGATCTGTCTTATTAGAATTTGGTAAAATCTTCTAAATGAATGATGGTTCCACAGTTGGCAGTATTCACATTTGAGGTTTTTTTGGGTTGCTCTTCTAGGTTCTCTGATTGTCTCCCTCACCTCCTCTCTTGCAAGGTGGTTATAGGTGTAAAAAAATTGTGTTGTACAAGATTCTTATAACTTTTTATATCAAAATATTTCGAATGACATCCTTTCATGAGCTTAATTCCTTTCCCTGGGGCCAATGGGCAAAGTGATTGAGACTGTGCTATAATACCAACGACAGCCCATGCACAAGAGTTGTGTTTATTTTGGAAGAAATTTAAACAGGACCTCTTTTTTATTTCTTATCAAGGGGTTGTCTTGTTAAATTTTTATATATATATGAAACGGGGGCAGAGCTTCTTAGGAAGTGAGGAGATTACATGAGGCCGGTATAATGTAACCAGCCAAAAAAACATACAAACAAGTTAAAAAATAAATTAGCTTCTTTATATCAGCGGACATATGGCATAAGGCAAAATAAAGCAATTGTCTTTTTTTTTTTAAATTGTTTTTCTGCACAAAACTAGAGGTCACATCACATCCAATATTAAAAATCACTGGTATTCATATTTATATATATATATATATATATATATATATATATTTATTTATTATATATTATTATTAGCATACTGTTGTCAAAATAAAAAAAAACTTTAACTCATTTCTCTCACCTTAGATCCAGCACTGCATTGTCCTCACTCTCCAGAGGTCTTCTGTTTTCTTCTGGTCTTGATCCATTGGCTGCAGTGGTGATGTGCCACTGGCTGTCATCACCATTCGGAGCACATACTTCCGAATGGTGTTATCAACCAATGTGACCACTGCAGCCAATTAAGACCGGAAGAAATGGCAACAGTATGCTAAAAAAAAAATACAAAAAAATTAACTGGATAACCCCTTTAATAATAATCCTCAAGTGCTAGATGAAATTCGGATTAAAGGGAGTGTAGGGAGCTATAGTCTGGTTGAAATCTGTGTCGAAGGTGACATTCAGAGCCTAATTTGCAGGTTCTATCAAAAATGATGAAATACATAGTCTAGCTTGTTGTGCCCTTTTTTTCTGTAAAATTTTGGACATCGCAACGCCAACCCAACAGAACCCAGTGTAGTCATTGTGGTCCATCGGGCTCTGGTAGATCCAGTTCCACCTCTGTAATGGAGGCTCTAAATGGAACCTCTGATACAGATGTGAGCCTGGCCAATGGCACACATGCAGTTAATACTGACTGGTAAACATCATTTGTAACCAGGGATATTTAGTCAGATTTTTTATCTCTGAGTGTGTAAAACAAGGTTCCATTTTTGTGTCATTTCTCCCATTAACTCAGAGGATTGTCAGGTATGGGTCACTCATGTCTGTTTTCTGAACCGGCCTGACACGGTAATCAGGATGCAGCCGGCGCAGCCTGTTAAATTGCTGCCTCAAATTCTTTTGTTCAACCTTCATTATTTCTAGAGATATTTTCTTCTTTTTTTTCCGCAAGACATAAAGATGACATTTTTAATATTCAGAAATAAAATAGTAACAAGGAGAAGAATATTCTGGGTCAATAAGCTTTTTCTTGTAGTCAGTTATCTGAGTTTTCTGCTCTGGGTATTTTAATTGAAGATTAAATACTGTTAAAGAGTTTGTACAAATTTAGGTAGTGTATATTTTAAGCATTAAAATGGGACTTAATAAAAGGGTTGGATTGTAGAACTTGTACTTTAATTTTTTCCTTTTGTTGGTATAACCAGGCATTTAACTAGAAGTAACCTCTTCATTAAGGCTCAGTGGACCTGGAATCTTCTGATGCGAGCTTTATATTAATGAAGATTCCACAGAAGGCATTATGTAAAATAAATGCTTTCTTACGAGGCAGAGCTAAATTACACTCACAGGTTATCTCTGTATTTTCTACTACTCCTATTAATTTAGCTCATTTTTTAAAAATATTGAGAAATTTATCACGACTGCAAGGTTGTTATGCATAACTGGTACTTCATCATCAAGAAGTAATATTTTTTCTGTGTGGGAATTCAAAGATGGACAGTAATTATATATTTAACTTATTTAGTAATAGTGTTTTTAGTTTTTTTATATTTGATATTTTAATTTCGCAAAGCTGTATTTAAAAAAAGCTGAATAAAAATGACAAGAAATGAAAAAGGGAAAAAAGAAAATTATAATTTGCTAATTTAAAGTTTTTAAATATAAAACAGTACATATAACTGTATTCAATCATCTTTTTTTTTTCTTATTTTTGCCAATATGAACAATCCATTTTCTTCCATTCATTTCATTTACTTCTAGTGATTTTTGTATAGTGGATGTGACCTCTAGTTTTGTGCAGAAAAACCAAAAAAAGACAATTGCTTTATTTTGCCTTATGCCGTATGTCCGCCTTGTGGTTTTGCTAAAGAGGCTAATTTATTTTTTAACTTGTTTATATGTTTTTTTGGCTGGTTACATTATACCGGCCTAATTTAATTTCCTGACTTCCTAAGAAGCTCGGCCCCCGTTTCATGCACTCTGCTACAGCTATATGGTTTATATTTTTCTGCAAACAGGCCAAACCGATTATGTGCAACTCAATCATACTCGGGCTCTGTAGGGAAGATCATGCAATCCTGTTATACTTGGAGAAATCTGCAGCCCCCAAATTTCTTTTCTTTTTTTTTTTAAACTTGTATTTATTGAAGTTTCCTTACCTGACTTTTAAGAAGTGTTATAGGAGAATATATTCATAAGGTAAAAGCATCCATATATCATATGTTTTAATACTTCTCACATTTATTGCTGGAACTTTTGGACCCTTTACTATCTCTTAGGGTATGTTCACACGGCGTATTTGCAGGACGTACTACAAGTAATCGCACTTTAGTGTGCCCGAAGTACGCCCCGCAAGTACAGTAAAATTCTAGCACTCATTTAGTGCTATGATTTCCCGGCATATTCCCCTCCACACAGTACGTGCCCCTAAAAAGAAGTGACATGACGCTTTTTATGGGCGAGTACACACCGGGGAAAGGGAAAGTATAGGAGGCCGGACGGTAGCGCTGTTTAAAATGTGGTGGCCAGCCCGTACTTTCAACAGCAGGCGTATAGCGGTGAACAAAGGTACATGTCGCTACATGCCGTGTGAATTCACCCTAAGGGTATGTTCACACGGCATAATTACACCCCGCAATTACGCCCGCCAGCCCCATAGGCATTCATTACTAGCGGCGCGTATTTGCTGCTAGTAATTGACATGTCACTTATCTCCCCCCGCGGCGTATTGTGTGAGCGGGCAGAGGAGACGTAATCCATAGTTCTCTATGAGAACTGTGGATTACTGTAATGACTGGGACGTATCTCGCCCCGTATTGAGCGCAGTACGCCGCAAAATAGTCCCCGAAGTCGATTGCTAAGCTCTTATCAATCGACTTGAGGCCTTAACAACTGGCTTAACAACCGACTGGAGTCGATTGCTAACTATTATCAACTGACTTGTCTTGAGACCTTAACAGCTGGCTTAATGACTATTAGTGACTTCACAACTCAATAAATTATATGTCCCCCAGTGTAGGTAATAGGGTCCCCCAGTAGGTGGAGATATATTTTATATGTCTCCCAGTAGGTAGGTGTATAGGTTATAGGTCCCCCAGTAGATATACAGGCAAGTTATATGTCCCCACAGCAGTTATCACGATGAGGTTAAAATGGCTACACCCGACGGGTATACAAATAGATTGATAGGTCCCACAGCGGTATACAGATAGTTATATGTCACCCACGGTAATACAATAGGTTATATGTCACCCACGGTATACAGATAGGTTATAGGTCCCCAGCTGGTATACAGATAGTTTATAGGTCACCCAGCAGGTAGTAGAATAGGTTATAGGTCACCCAGCGGGTATACAGATAGGTTATAGGTCCCCCAGCGGGTATACAGATAGGTTATAGGTCCCCCAGCGGGTATACAGATAGGTTATAGGTCCCCCAGCGGGTATACAGATAGGTTATAGGTCCAACAGCACATTTATAAGTAAATTATAGAGTCCCCTGCACATTTCTGAATAGGTTATAAGTCCCCCACCATATATAGAGCTAATTAAAAGTAACAAACTGACAGCACTCACCTGACCTCGCCCCCTGCCGCTGACGCTGCTCCGGGGCTGCTTCTTCGGGCGGCGTGATGTCACCAGGCCACGCCGCAGCGTGATGACACTCATGATGCCTATGCACTTCACCAGAGTACTCTGCGGAGTGGAGAGACTTCGCTCTCCACTCCGCAGAAGCTTCTGACTGTATGTGTGTCTGGCGGACGCACATACAGTTAGTCCCGGCGCCGCTGCAGTCACCGATCGCCAAGGTCCTAAGCCGGTACCTTAGTGATCGGTAACAACCTTGACCATAACGAGCGGCGGCAGCGCCGGAGACTACCGCGAAATACGGGCCGAAATACATCCCAATTTAAGCCGTGTGAACATAGCCTAAGGTACTATTTTGTTTTTCTTGCACGGTGTCACCTGATTTTATCAACATTGGCCTTGTTGTCCACAGCAATCAATTATTACTTTTTGCGATGGGAAACCAAGTCAATTTTCTATCAAATGACTTTGGCAAATGAGACCCTGTGGAGAAACTTTGCCTCTGTATACTGCTGTCGGGTTTTTCCTTCACTCCTTTTGTTGTGGCTATTAAATGGCTTGTCTTTCACTCATATTACATTAGAATTGCTGACTTTTACTGAAAGAAATAAAATATTATAGTGAGAGCCAACCCAACAGAAACAGAGGGCCGTGTTGGTAGAAAGGCATCACTCTACATGGTAATACCTCCTGGCATATCATATGACCGCTACCAATTTCTTCCCTGGTTCTGAGTTTGATGTAACCCGCGGTGAGCTTTCAGAGCTGACCATTAATCATCACCCCCTCTTCTACATATTTTCCAGCCATGTAAAATATTCAGTAACATCTTACCTTTCAATTGAAAAACATGACGTGCCAAAATATACAGTGTTAACACCTTTTCTCCACTGTAATTGCTTGACAGGATGGTGATAGAAATTGTTCCTATACATAACATTTTTCCTTGTTATGAACTTTGCAAAAGATCCTTTTGACGCGGAGCCATGTTCCATGATTATCTAGTTTTTAGTTAAAGCTTTCAGGGTTTTTTTTCACTTTTATATTTTAACTTTTTTTCTTAAGTTTTTACTTTAAATAGTTTTTATTTATGATAATTATTTTATTTATGGTGATGACCTCTTGCCATGCCAAGCGAGGGCTTCATGGCATTGTCAGCGAGTCACAGAAAAGACTTCAGTACAAAGTAGTTCTGATCTCTTGCTATTAGTCTCACTGCCCTTCTAGTTGCGATCTGACGTGAAAAGAACACTTTCCTCACCCTTTACTACACATAATTACGGATGTGCTTGCATGAGGCTTGCAGCTAAATAGCTAAGCCAGACCCATTTTTTTCTCTGTATCAACCGTAATGGAGACTGCACCACAAAGTTGTGCTGACGCATAAGGGTTTGGGAGTAGTATGTTTCCTTTCTGTGTAGGAACAATGTGGAATGGCTACAGCAATGATAACATGACATAGGGGTAGGTATTAGTAAGTATAATCCGTTGCAAAGTCAAACATGTTACAACAACTTCATGGAGAACACCTGAACGAGTACTTATAAGGAACTTGTGATTGCTGATCATTGGCTTGAATAAAAGCTTTTGAAGGGGTGTTCTCTCTTTTTTCTTTTTTTTTTATAGGGGTTGTCAAATTCATAGCAAAATTTAATAAGAAGGCCTTGGTTCCCCAAAAAATAAAATAAAAACTACTCGCCTTCCTCTGGTCCCCCGTTCTAGCTTTGTCTCTCTTCAGTCTTCTGTTTACCTTGTTCTTCTTCCCGGTTGCTGAACAGCTCCCAACGGTGATGTAAGCCCAGGCACATGACGGCTGCAGCGATGACGTGTTCATCCAGAAGAACAAGGTAAACAGAAGATTGGAGAGACACTGTGTTGGGACGGAAGACAGGAGGAAGGCTGAGTAGAGGATTTTTTGTATTACTTTATGGGGCACCAGGACCTTCCTTTTCACTTTTGATATGACCTGAACAACCCCTTTAAAGCAGTTTCTCATTTCAACAACCCTATGAGGAATTGTAGTTTAGATCAAGTATTGAAGGCACTGATGACAAACTGTTCATGCGACTACATTTTCAGATCTTAGTATGTGGCCCTGACAGCTGTTGATAGGACATGGATTTTCACTAGGTAATAGGTGAAGTAGCTATCAACACTTTCTCCTAGGCTACATCTACAATGGCCACCATATTGATGTGATACATTGTGGCATCTTAACGTATGTTTTTTTTTTTTCCTCATGTTTCTAGGGAAGAAATCTACATGAGTTGCTTTAGGTCTGATTGACATCAGCGTTGTGCTTTTCATTTTGCTCTGTTTGGGAGACAGAAAAAAATGAAAGAAACATGCCATTTATTTCTATGGAGTTTTTAATCTCATAGGGCAACATGTCCCATTAGGGCTGTGCCATTTTTTTTGGTGTATTTTGCACATAAAAACAGTTTAAGCCCTATTCTCTATGTAAATGAACTGTAGTACACCAGAACTTGGTGCATTATATGCTAGCCACGACACTTTTGAATGTGCCTAAAGTAGGCACAACAAATATGCTAGCAATCATATGCTATGTGCCTATATTATGCTATGCGCCTAGATTATGCACCTCAATTATACTATGCAACATATACCACACGTCAGATTTTTGACAGGTTCGTTCATTCAAGAGCACTATACACTAATGTGCCTTAAAACTGGCATGGAGGCGCCTCTTTTCTGACACGTCACCCTTAGTTTGCACCAGTTTGGCTCTGTTCTATCAGATTTCTATTTTTTTTTACTGAAAAAATAGTCTGCTGCGCTATTTTTTTCCACTAAAAAAAATGAAATCTGATGGAAATCTGATCCTTTTTTTTCTTTTTTTACATTGAAGTCAATGGTGAATGGATACTAACATCTGTTTAAATCCGTTTTTTACATCATTTTGATGGATCCATTATTTGTTTTGCACATGAGCAAACAAAGTTTGCTTTTTTTATAAGATTAAACTATAGGAATATAAAGTTTAAAGGAATGTAAAAACAAACTAAATAAACGGACAATTTGACTTCACTTTGCATCAGTTCCTTTACGTTTTCAGGAGGTTGTCGGTTGCCTCCGTTCACAACAGATAACCCAACATAGAGATGATCCAGGCCTTGAACTGTTACCTTAATTATGACGGGGCAAATTGCAACAGGTCCTTCTCCATAGTGTATGGTGAATTGGCGCAGTTCTGAACCCAGTTCACAGTTTCATAACGCAAGCAGACTAAAACCAATGTGAAATGACTTTGTAGCTACAGCCTGTTTTCAGCTCCCGCAACCTGTGCAAGCCCCGGCCAAAAATGTATTTTACACTACAATTTTTATTTGCATGTACATCTATCATTTTTTGGCCAGAGGATGAAATGTAAGCATTTACTTCTGTGAGACAGAGGTAACATTTTTCTGAATGTCCCCAAGCAGGGCTGAGAATGTGTCATGTTACCCTCTCTGCAAATTCACGCTGTAAGCGGACTCAATCCGGTGTGTCTGTGGGGCTTCCGTTTAAGATTACAAAAATATTCAAGGAGGAAAGTAGCAGTTGCATAGCAAGGACCTCTGTGCTCCGTAGTGGTGTCCAGTATCCTGTGATCATAAGCGGCCTCGAGAGGAGGCCATCCACTGCTTTACTTTAAGCCTCCATCGGAAGCCAGCTTCCCAGAGATGTAGAAAAAGAGGGGAAGGCAAAGAGCCAATGGGCAAAATGAAAGACTGGGAAAACAGCAGTTAACTAGATGTCCTGCTATCCCCGGCTGCCAATACTTCGAGAAATGGACGCCTCCTCCCCCTTCTCCCCTTCCTTTGTGTTTTTGGATATAAACTGGTAGTTTTTTTAGGCACTGCAGTCTAGGAAGTTACATGGAGCGTCAGGAGACAAAGAGAGGTTCCATGGCTTGTGTTTACATTGGTTTCTACGCACAGGGTTGTTCAGAGAATGAAAACATCAGACTGAGACTTGGCCTCTGCAGGCAGTCTGGATCCAAACCAGCACTGGCTGATGATCCTGTAGGTGTTAACCCCCACATTGTTTCTTCTGCAGTCAAAGGGTTAACACCAGCTGCTGAAGGCAAGGAAATGCTGACAAGTTTTTGTTATTTTTTTTTTAATTGCATTTTTTGTACATGTGAATAATGCATCTGCATTGTGGTGTCCAGTAGAAACAGAAACCATGAAGCTGTTGCACTGTGGAGCCTGTTGAACAATTATGGGTTCCATCACCAATAGCTTGGTAGGTAGTCAAAAACTATAGATGTACCAAGCTTGTCATGGAGCCGCCAACTCCTAAAGCAACGGAGCTTTACTAATAGATAGTGTTGCTCCAACCTGTCCCTGATTGGTTTGACATTGGTTCTACCCACAACATTTTGGTTTGAGGAACCTTTATGTGTGGCCAGACCATAAGTGCCATTAAGCAGCAAGTTAACCCTTACCAAATAATTAAAATATCGTAACCCCAGAGTTGAGGATTATGGTCTGTTTTTGGTGATTCAAACCAAAAATTAATTTGAGCCAAATCAAATCACTTGGTCAAACTGACGGTCACCTACTTATTGCCTTCTGAGTGGAAGTGGTTCTTTTTATATTACTTTAGTCCCATCCTGTTTTATAGGTTCTTGTAATTTTTTGCCGTATTTAGATATATCTGTGATATTTTATCTTGAGGAGGGAGAAGAGGAAAACCTTGACATGTAGGGTTTTCCAGAGCCGCTCAACTGACATTGCACTGGCAGACTGGTCTATGCTTCACTAATTTTTGGTCTTAAATATTTCTATTGGACAGGTACTGAAAGGTATCTGTTATATCTAGCTTTGATGTGTTCTATACATTTTTTTTTTATGTTTCTGTCAATGGACCTGTGCAAGTCATAGAGAGAGCTGCTATTTTTCTTGGTATCATGTTTTGTATTTTATGAAAGTGACATCAATTATGTTTATTTTTATGTTCAAGATTTAGGTGCTTTTGTCCTTTTTAATATCTGTTTTTTACTGTTAAACATTTAATTATAATTTTTCTTTACTCCTTCAAGGGTCCTTAGCTTGCTTATTTGTATAATACACTGCAATATTTATAGTTTACTGCAATATTGTGGTTTATTGTGTTTGAGTATGTTCACACGGCATATTGGGGCGCGTACTGTACGTGGCGCAATACTCTGGGTGTTTTGGAAGCAGGCACTGACCAGCGCGTACTTCCAAAGCATGCATTGTCAGCGGCGCATAAGCGCAGTGAACAACTGACATGTCACTTCTCTCCTTGGGCGTACGATACGATGGTATTGTACGCCAGGGGAGATGAGGGGTAATTCATAGTTCTCTGAGAGCTATGAATTACCGTAATTGCGATGTGCATTTCGCTGCATATAAAGCACAACTACGTGGCAGAATGCATGCCGCAATTACGCCATGTGAACATACCCTAAGGAGGTGTTCAAATGGCATGTTTTCAGACCGTACTGTGGCGCATAATTGCTTCAAAGTAAGCCGCACAAATAAGTTAAGATAATTTAGCAAGTACAGCAATAATTGAGTGCTGTGTAAAATCACCATCGTCGTTCAGACAATAATGATTTTTTGGTCTGTAATGTACTCCTGTAAAAAGAAGTGACCTGTCACTACTTTCAGGTGCTTACTCGACAAGGAATAGAAGTATATAGGAGGCAGAAAGTGCCTCATGTTGAAAGTACACGCTTACAAGCGCGTACTTTCACCAGAGCAAATAAAAGTGTATTATGATGCGTACCACGTGGCAATACGCAGTATGAATATACCCTTAGGGTGTGTTCACATGGCTGATTTTGACGCTGTTTTTGGCATTGTTTTCGGAGACCCGCGCCCAAAACAGCCTCCAAAGTTCATTTTCATTTTTTTCTATGGAAAACCCCATCGTAGATCACACACGACGAGGTGTTTCACACGTGTTTTACGGAGCTGTTCTAAGCACTGTTTTTGGAGTTGAAAAAGAAGTGACGTCAATTATTGAGGCGTTTTACCCATACCCATAGGAATCAGTGAAGAGCTTCACAACCTTGTCCACAAGTGTAACGCATTTTTGATGTGGTCTTGAAGCTTTTTACTGATTTCTATGGGCATTTGTACAGGTGTTTCAGCAAGCAAACAGCCCTGAAAACCACATGGGGAAAAAAACACATCAAAACCTTGTCAAATCCTTGTCAGAAATCTGAGGCATATCAGCGTCCAGGCTGTGTCAACACATCAATGTTAAAAGCCATCCAAAATCCGACAGCATTTTAACATTGCTAGACCGCGGTTTTTGCAGCAGATTTGCGCTAAAAACTGCTGTGCAGGCAGCCTTAGGGTATGTCCCCACGGCACGGGTTTGCGACCGGTTTTTCAGACGGTTTGCGGTTTTGAAGAACGTCTGAAAAACCGCCCGCAAGTGAGCACAACGGGCTTCTATGGAAAACCCGTGCAGCAGTCCCCACTGCACAGGTTTTCCCGAAAAACATTGTGCATGCACATTCTTCCGTCCGGTTGTCGACCAGAATATGTGAATGGGAAGGGGGAGGCCTTTTCTCCACTCATCGCGATAGGATAAACCTACCGGTATTTGTCCATTGCTGTGTAAACGGGCCCTTAGTGTCCGAATCAGCTTCAAATACTCTTCTGAAAACGCTTCATATGCTATCATATTCACATTTTCAGACAATGTTTTGATGAAGTTTTTTTCACATAGTTTTCATCGCTGTTTTCTTTCGGAAACATCCATACAAATTACTTGCCAGGGCAGTCAGAAACCACATAAAAAAACTGTCCATTAATTCCTATGGTCATTTTACTCATGGAAAACGCCTCAAGAATTGACATGTCACTTCTTTTTAAGCACTGGAAGCAGTGCTGAAAATAAGCAAATAAAATGTGCGTAAAAACTACAACGCAGTTTTACATAGGAATCAATGAAAATGAACTCGGGAGTTTTTGACACTGTTTTTGGGGCGGAATCCACACTAAAATCTCCACCACAGGTGTGGAGCGTTTTTGACGCTGTCTTTGACTGTCCTGACAAGTTATATGTAAGGGTGTTTTAGAAAGAAAACGGCATTGAAAACCACGTTTTCATTAAAAAAAATTTATTTTGTCAAAACACTGCTGAAAACTGCTCCTAAAGCCGGCCTCCTGTTGGTAGATCTAGCGGCTTTCAGTGGTTCTCTAGCTGCCATGACACCTAAACTAGACGGCACTGTAGAGAGGTGCTTCTAGACAACCCTTCAATAATACAGGTGTTTTACTCAGACACAGATTGGCTGAATCTTGTTAGAGATTATTCATGTTTAGTAAATTAGGAATTACCAGTAGGACTCAGACCAAACCTGGGGAAAGCAACAAACTCCATGCAGATGTTGCAAGGCAGCATAGGGAGCCGTTAAACTTCTATAAGTACAACATAAAGTTGTGCGTGAATATCTTTGCATTTTCTTTTGCGCAAATCCTTTCCTCTTGCAGCCTATTTGTTTTCCACCAATTCGTCTCCCACCGTTTAAGGAGCTTAGCGAAGGTTAAACAAGGTATTAAGCAACATTAAGACATCAGAACACGCCGCATTTTCCTCTCTTTGTGCTACAGTAAAAGCAAGCATGTTGCATCAAAGACAATCAAAGGCTTGTTTGAGAATATTAAGTATCTGTGCAGCTGTGCTGTGAAGAACCTGGGTCCTAGTAAGAAGATGCCTGTTTTTCTTCGTCCTAATTCGCTTTGTTGTGATGACAACGGAGAACAAACCTGATTTCAAGAAATGAAAAATGTAATCTCCTTATCATTTGAAAGCAAGCCGCACATTTGTTTATGCACAATGTATGCCGCATAAAAGTTTCAATAAAGAAGCTCTCCATTCTCCCCCTGCACTGTCTTATTAGCACTTGTGTTCCATTCTCTCTTCCCACTCCTGTTGATTGGGATGTGCTTCCAGGCCAGCGTGACTCAGGACCAAACAATGTAGAAATGGGGGTCAGTCTCAAGTAGCAGATATCTGGGAGAAGTTAGGAAAATGAAGCGCGCCTGGCACCCTCCTTGCTCCCACTTCAGATGGAGAGTGTTGTGTACCAGATAACAACCCGCCATTCCTGGACCGTCCTGCTGCACTAAGGAATGGCAAGATCCCCTCTTAACATCGTCATGTCATAGTACTGGAATATAGCCAGCCTGCTGCATGTATTTATTGCATTAATGGGGTCTATCAAGAAAACGGTTAACATCATATTTTTCGAACATCAATTGTAAAATACGAGGATATTGGAACCTATAACATATACATTAAAGGGAATCTGACGCCAATTTTTTTTTACTTATTAAAACACCCTGATCCATATTCTTTTCCTCTGTCGTTTTTATTTCCAGATTGTAGATTTCTCAATTCGGTCGTCTATAGATGATTGTGGGGAAGAAATTCTTGCCTGCACTGCTTCTAACGATAGTCAGAGAGATACTTTACAGCAGCTTCATGCAC
The DNA here is from genome assembly GCA_025379985.1 of Phyllomedusa bahiana. Lineage (NCBI taxonomy): Eukaryota > Metazoa > Chordata > Amphibia > Anura > Hylidae > Phyllomedusa > Phyllomedusa bahiana. The sequence continues at coordinate 50,081 of JAODAL010012729.1, forward strand.
ATAGGAGCCTTAAGACTGACTCAGTCCCATTGACTTCTATAGGAGAGTTTTCTAGGCATTATCTGTGACCTAGGAAGAAGACAGTCTGCAGGGAGAGGGAACTATCTCCCATTGTGACTGGTGGATCCTGTTACCTATGCACATTGGTGTCACTTTTCAGTGTACTCCTGCTTGTGCTGAGCAAAGTACCGAAAATTTTTCTCTACGGAACAGGAAGTGTCAGACTATTACTCGGCTTAGTGGCCAAAGTGAAAACTGCAGGACTTAAGAATTGTTAAAAAATACTGAAAGTGATATGGAAAATTAAAACAAAATAACCAAAAATTAAAAAAGTGTTTAACATAAAAACATGAGTTAAACAACAAGCCATTTTTGATGACACATTCCTTTTAAAGGGGTTGTCCACCTTAAAGTGTGTTTATAAGGTCTTTACTCTTTATGTATATTACAGGCAATCACACAATTTGTTAACCCCTTAACGCCAACGCGTTTCTTTGGGTCGTCACATTTACTTTTCCCTCCCCGCCTTCCAAGAGCCACAACTTTTTAAAATTTTTCCTATCTACATAGACATATGAGGACTTTTATTTTGCGGGACAAGATGTACTTTCTTATAGTGGAGTGAAATTTGAAAAGTAAAATGTACTTGCGGGGGTTTTGTTTTTACAGCGTTCACTCTTTGGTATAAATGATATGTTATCTGTATTCTGCAGGTTGGTACGATTCCAGCAATACCAATTATGTAGGGTTTGTTTTGGTGCCACAAAAACAAAATCCAAACATTTTCTATTTTTTTACATTTTTGCCACAACAACACTTTCTGCTGCCAATAACTTTTTTGTACTGCTATCTATATACCTTAGTGACAGTGCATTTTTTGCAGGCAAAAGTGTACTGTTTTCATTACCAGTTTGGGATAGATGCAACTTTTTTTTATCACTTTTATTACAATTTTTAGGAAATGTGAAATTATCAAGAAAACTGCAATTTTGGTGTTTGAAAATTTTCTTCTACGGTGTTCAGCGTACGGAAACATTTTTATATTTTTCTAGATCAGTGATACCAATTATGTGTAACTTTTTTTTATTTTATTTGAAAAATTGCAAAAAGGGGAGTGATTTGAACTTTTTAATAAATAAAAATAAAACTTTTTTTTCCCCACAATAATATTGAGTCCCTCTAGGGTACTTGACCAGTAGGAGGCTTGATTGTTAGTATACCCTTTTGAATTGTATAAACAGTGCAAAAGTATATACAAAGATGACTGTCCTAGCATTTCCTGCCTGGAAAATGCAGACATGATGGGGGTGGAAGCCTTCAAAAGGCTTCCAGCCGCCATTTTAACGGATCGGCACTCCACGATCTTGCGCGGTACAGTTTGTCATTCATTGAGACACCGTGGCATCTAAAGGGTTAAACAACAGGGTATGGAATCTGCTCCATTTCCTGCTGTTACTGGCAGGTGTTAGCTGCAATCAGCTTTTCAAGTTGTGGGATTGCGGGGCAATCCAGCTACATAGATCCTTACCGACACTAGGATGTACACATACATCCAATGTTTGTAAGGGGTTGATACACATTTATTATAAATTCCGTTAGCTATGCCTCTTTTATATCAATGCAGTCGGCCACTACATAGAAATAAAAAATAGTTTAGTCCTCGTTCCTGTCCATAGTTATGGCTGCCATGGAGTAACTTTATGGGCTAACCAGTCATGTGACCTCCTGAAGTCAGTCAGCAACAGGTTCACATGACATCTGTGTAGCGACTGAATAGGAACAATGAAGGAATAATTAGTCTAGTTATTGTAGCAACTTCTTCACTGTGTCTAGTTACTTGTATATCGGCTATCTGTTAAAATGTTAAATGAAAAAGCATAAAGATGAAACGAGAGAAGAATTCCTGAGCAGCTTTTCCCCAGACAATGACAGACATGATAAGACGCAGCTGGAGGTAGTAATACTGGTGAAGTTCTGCTCCTCAATAATCTACTCTTACATGGATACCAGAGGTCACATTACTTGTGTGGTGGTCACGTAATACGACACTGCTGGAGGCAGTATTACTGGAGAAGTTCTGCTCCTCAATAATCTACTGTTACCTGAATACCAGTATCACTTGGCATGTGTGGTGGTCACATGATAAGACGCTGCTGGAGGTAGTAATACTGGTGAAGTTCTGCTCCTCCATATACTACTGTTACCTGGATACCAGGGTCACATGACCTGTGTGGTGGTCACATAAGAGGCTGCTGGAGGTAGTAATAGTGAAGAAGTTCTGCTCCTCCATACACTACTGTTACCTGGATACCAGGGTCACATGACCTGTGTGGTGGTCACATAAGATGCTGCTGGAGGTGGTAATACTGGAGAAGTTCTGCTCCTCCATACTCTACTGTTACCTGGATACCAGGGTCACATGACCTGTGTGGTGATCACATGATGCTGCTAGAGGTGGTAATACAGGAGAAGTTCTGCTCCTCCATACTCTTCTGTTACCTGGATACCAGGGTCACAGGATAAGACGCTGCTGGAGGTAGTAATACTGGAAAAGTTTTGCTCCTCCATACACTACTGTTACCTGGATATCAGGGTCACATAATCTGTGTGGTGGTCACGTAATACGACAATGCTGGAGGCAGTAATACTGGAGAGGTTCTGCTCCTCAATAATCTACTGTTACCTGAATACCAGTGTCACTTGGCATGTGTGGTGGTCACATTATAAGACACTGCTGGAGGTAGTAATACTGGAGAAGTTCTGCTCCTCCATACACTACTGTTACCTGGATACCAGGGTCACATGACCTGTGTGGTGGTTACACGACTTTTGTCCATACAGTTACTCCATTACTATGGACAGGAACATGGGCTGTTCCAGTGCTTTTTCTAGATCAGGGCTTATTGCATTGGTGAAATGGAGCTACAGGGTTAGAATATTTAATACATGTATATTGAAAAACTGTGACATTTTCTGTTATATGCATAATACATAAAGACATTATAAAGTGGACAACCCCCTTAATTACTGGAGCATGCATACATGCAGTATCTATAGGGCACTCGTTATTTGCTGTGGAAACGCCCAACATAATATTAGCAAACAGTAGAGATTGAAACAGACAGAAGGTCATGCTACCCTACTGAACGGGGTAACAAGAGAAGCTTGGGAGGTCACTTGGTCCATCTGTTTCAGTATGGATAGTGTGTGTGTTTGTTGGGTGGGAGAGTTCTCATTTATTTTTTATTATTTCTGATCAGGCTTCACCTCGCTTGACTGTATAGATATATTACCATAGATGATAATATAACAGGGCTTTAGGATTATCTACATGGGAATCAAGGACCGGTAAATATGGCAGACAGAGGACCATGTAGCTGATTGTTTAAAGGCTCCTATTGTACAATGGTGACCTCAAATATGCTGCTAAATTTTCTCCATTTTTTCTGTACTAAAATATCATATTGGTATTTGCTGCCTAGTTTTTTTCAATTCCAGTTTTGCAAAGTTCCAGATGACTAGGCAATATCATGCTACAGAAATTGATGGACTATCAGCATTGGTAGACTATAGTCATTTGGATTTAAAGGGGTATTCTCACTACATTAATTAGGCAAAGGTAAATATAGGTTAATACCAAATACATTGCTGTTCTGATTTTGCTTCCCTTCAGATCTAGAGAAATTCTTATCTCTTGCTTGTGCCCGACTTCCCTAGGTTACCCACTATCTCTCTGTGGTCTAAAACACTCTAGCGCCCTGGGCTGTTGGTATCACTACCCGTTGTGTCTTATCAGCAGATCAGGAGCTTGTTTGTTTCTTACTGACAAATTTTAATTATTTAGAGCTATGTAGTGTTATGTCCTGCATTTTAGACCCCTCTATTACTAATATCCCTAACCAGACTAGGAATAGCAGGGCTGAAATGTCAGTCACTGCTGCAGCACCACCCACAGCCTAACCAGGAAGTGGAAGCCTGAAGCTGTCTCTGAAACTGCATGGTGAGAAAACCCCTTGAAGTCTTATATAGATAGACTTCATTGATTCATGAAGTGGTGATAATACAGAATACAGAGGGTTTTTTTCCCCTTGGTTATGATTTAGTTCTACTTGTTTTAGCAGTTCTCATGAGTTATCTGGTTGACTTTGTATATCATTTATATGGATTCTATAGAGAAGCGGTCTTAGTCTGTCATTTTCCTACTGCCCACTTGTTCCAACAAATTAACTTTGTGTTATTGTTAGAAATAGAGAGAACCCACATAAAGCAATAAATCTCTATGGAAAATCAATGGTGCTTTGCCAGTCTCAGTGAGTACTAAATATAGCAGAAACCATTTTGTTTTCTCACCATTCTCTTGTTTGCTTTTTGGTGGATTTGTTTGGTGTAAAATTGAATGTTCTTAATAGGATTACTTACATTATACTTAGATTTAGTTTTTTAAGTGGGGACATCAGTTATCCAAGTAATTTGCTTGTTCAAACAACACTTTGTATGTAATGACTTAAATGACATGGGTCAAGTAAAATGCTTTCCACCTGTTCCTCATCCTATTCACATTGTATAGGCTGCAGTCTAAAGACTGTGATTTTGATGGAGACTTGCCAGATTTCAGATGGGTGAAATGCTTAGGTTGAATAAATGATGGCGCCCTCTCCCAATTATATTTACTGACAGTGATTCCATAGATTGAATGGTGTTGGGTTCTGATATCTTACACTGCACAGACACAATAGTATAGTGTGTGACCACATTCAATCTATAATATCAAGGTCATTGTCAAAGCACATTCAGTTGAAGATGATGTCAATCAGCTTGTGCATTTCAATAGTAAAAAAAAGCCTGTGTGATGGCTTCAGTAACTAGTCAGTGTAACATGTAAGGAGCAATCGAAGTCATGCACTGAGCAGTGTATTGCAGAGGTACATGTGTTGATTTGCTTTTTGGCAGCTTTTCTACTATACTGCACCACACTCTACTGTGTACTGTTCCATCTACACAAACTTTTAGTGTTCTCTGCCTGTGCTACATGTACTGCTTTGTCTGTGCTTCATATACTGTACCCCTTTATGTACTACATGTACTACTGCATTGTACGATACCTTTACATGTAATACTTCACTGTACTGCCCTCTTCCTGAATAGGTGTACTGTATTGCCCTCTACCAGTACTACTTGTACTTTACTACTCTCTGCATGTAGCATATTTACTGTGCTGATCTCTACCTGTACTACATGTCCTTTGCTGCTCTCTACCTGTACTATACATTGAATTGCCCTCTACATGTACTAGATGTACTGTATTGCCCTCTTCCTGTACTACATTTACTGTACTGCTTTCTGCCTATAGTATGTGTATAGTACTGTTCTCTACCTGTACTACATGCCCTTCACTGCTCTCTACCTGTACTACATGCCCTTCACTGCTCTCTACCTGTACTACATGCCCTGCACTGCTCTCTACCTGTACTACATGCCCTGCACTGCTCTCTTCCTGTACTACATGCCCTGCACTGCTCTCTACCTGTACTACATGCACTGCACTGCTCTCTACCTGTACTACATGCACTTCACTGCTCTCCACCTGTATTACATTCACTGCACTGCTGTCTACCTGTACTACATGCACTGCACTGCTTTCTACCTGTACTACATGAACTGCACTGCTCTCTACCTGTACTACATGCACTGCACTGCTCTCCACCTGTACTACATGCACTTCACTGCTCTCCACCTGTATTACATGCACTGCACTGCTCTCTATCTGTACTACATGCACTGCAATGCTCTCTACCTGTACTACATGCACTGCTTTCTACCTGTACTACATGAACTGCACTCCTCTCTACCTGTACTACATGCACTGCACTGCTTTCTACCTGTACTACATGCACTGCACTGCTCTCTACCTGTACTACAGGCATTGCGCTCTACCTGTGCTACCTGCACTGCACTGCGCTCTACCTGTGCTACCTGCACTGCACTGCTCTTTACCTGTGCTCCCTGCACTGCTCTCCACCTGTACTACATGCACTGCACTGCTCTCCACCTGTACTACATGCCCTGCACTGCTCTCTACCTGTACTACATGCACTGCACTGCTCTCTACCTGTATTATATGCACTGCACTTCTCTCTACCTGTATTACATGTACTGCAATGTTCTTTACTTGTACCAAATGTAGTTTACTGCTACCTACCTGAATTACATGTACTGTACTGCTGTCTGCATGTAGTATATGTACTGTGCTGTTCTCTACTTGTACTACTCTTTCTTTACTACATATCTCTCTACTAGTACTGCTGTCTACTGCTACTACATGTACTGTGACAATCTGCCTATTTTACATGTACTGTGCCACACTCTACCTGTACTATATGTACTGTGCCACACTCTACCTGTACTATATGTACTGTGCCACACTCTACCTGTACTATATGTACTGTGCAACACTCTACCTGTACTACATGTACTGTGCCACACTCTACCTGTACTACATGTACTGTGCCACACTCTACCTTTACTACATGTACTGTGCAACACTCTACCAGTAACAACATGTACTGTACCGCTCTCTACCTTTCCTGCATGAACTTTACTGCCCTCAGTGTGCTACATGTATTGAACTGCTCTCTACCTGTACCAAACTGCTCTCTACCTGTACCATACTGCTCTCTACATGTACTATATGTATTGCACTGTCCTCTACCTATGTCATATGTACTATACAGCTATCCCTGTGTTACATGTACTGTACTACTTGTATTTTACTGCTCTCTACATCTACTACGTGTACTGTTTTTTTTTTGTTTTTTTGTTTTTACCTCTGCTGTACTGTACTCCTGAATTCCTGTGTAAGGCTAAGCTGCAGCTTTGGAGAACAGATAAGTGTATAATGTGTGTACTGTAAATGACCTGGTCTTCAATAAAGGACGGAATTCACCAGCTTTGACTAGTGTGTTCTTAGTTTTATATGTAATGACTTGCTTTTATCTGTAATCAGTTATGTTTTCTTATTTTGCCTCTAATGACAGTAGTTTGCCTATATAGTTTACTCAGCCCTTAAGTCGGGAGAGAACTCTATGGGAACACAGGAAAGAGAGGTCCATTGCATTATGATCTTATTCACTACTAAATATGTCCTGAAACATGGAAAAACAACATGACTTTAAATGGTGTGTAATGTATACCCAGTGGGACCCCATTACTGTGCAAATTATCCGAAACCCCTTTAGAAATCGCCTGGTTCCCAGTATAGGACAAAGAGGTTAGCCCAGCACTAGTGAACAAGCTCGTGTTTTCTAGTCTGGCATCTGACATGAAAGTGACGCCGGCAATTGGAAGCAATTTGCAGTATCGTTTGATGATTCTATTAATTATGGCACCAACAAACAGTGCTTGGGAAACAGTTTTGTTTTCTCGCATTCTTCTGTGATTGCTAGCAGCGAGAGCCAAATCTGAAGACTTGTCTCTCTGGGACGCTCAGCAAAGACCATTGTGTTGTGTCTCTGAATAGCCCTCATCCTTCTTCAGCTCCAGCCAAGTGAATTGAAGACCTCGCTGCTCAACACGAACAACATTCACCTGCATGCTTAGTGGCAGAGTCCTCTCTGGCATCCAGACGAGGGTTAACTCCTGGAGTGATTCTGCAGGCTCCTCGGAAATGACTCAAAATCTGTATGTGTCTACAGGAAAATTCTTTTTAGCAACAAAACCTGAAATGTTTTGGATTTTTAACTATTCTAGATGACCAGATTCAGTCTCATAGAGTCATTAGAAATACATTTAACATCGTTTTCTAGGACTATTCAATAATCTAGAACATTTGAGGATCTGACACCTATTTGTCACTTTTATCCAGTATTTAATGATATAGAAAAATCCTATGATGCCAGAATGTCCCAACTGCAGGGTTTTTAATGTCCAACTGTAGAAGTTTCGTGAATTGATGTAGACCATTGCTGGGCAACCAATCCTTGCTTTTAGATGCCTTTGTTCCTTGCTTTTATCTGAAGTAATAATCTAGGGCACACAATAATACAGAAAATATTTTGGCACAGGCCTGGTGTATATGCAAACCATGCAGCTGCTAATACCATAGACGGAGAGAGTGGTCTCAGCCTTGGTTGATCCTTTCCCATTTATTAATTTGGTCGGAAATTGGCGCAAGGGTCATGAAAATGCGTAAGGCTGGGTTCACATAGTGGTATTTTGGTCAGTATTTTACATCAGTATTTGTAAGCTGAAACCGGGAATGGAACATGTACAGAGAATAGGTCTAGTGGGAGGATTTGGACCTCTTCTGGTGTTGGCTTGCAAGTACTGACAAAACTACTGCCATGTAAACCCAGCCTTAAAGGGGTTGCTAAATACATTAATTATCTTCCCCTCAGTTCTTTTTTTGGGTTTTTTTTGGATTCGGGGGCTGTTTACTGGCTTTACTGGGCTGCAGCAGAATCCGGGTCGTATTTTAGAAACCGAAGCTGCCCCTATCAGGGAGAACAAGCAGGTCTTAGCTATGCAACGGGGAGCTGATGCACCCCATCAAGGGGGGATATTCAGAATGGTAGGGCACTGTCAAGGGACATATATTGAAGTGATTTTTTTTGCAAGATCTTTAACGCAAAAAGCAATCCTTGTAGTGAGACAACCCTTTTAAAGAGGAAAGCCCAGACCCAAAGTCCGTGTGGCATAATTCGCCCCACAACGATGTTGTGAATGTGGGACACCTCTTCTCGCTTCGCTGCAAGAATATTTATTAATACACATATTTTGTTTGTGTGGTGAAAGGCGCATACTCATTCCGTGTGGGTCTAATTAACAAGAATTTTCTCAGTTTTGTGCGTCCCAACGAGCCTGTAATAGGTTGATTATTGCTGAGTGATTGCTGCTGTGGAGCTGCTCTCCTCCTCTGTGTGTTTGTACACATATAGATAGGCAGGATATTGCATTTCTTTCTTTGTGACACAAACTCCTCTGAATTTAATCCACTAACAAAATAAAGTAATTGTTAAGCGGAAACAAAAAAAAAATCTATTAATGTTTTCTCTGACTGAGCGGCACAGCCAGGACTTAATTAATGGCAGATATTTTTTCACTGTGTATTCAAGCCCGCGCAGTCATTGTTCAGCAGAGATTAAACCGTAATGTAAGTTAAACAAGACTTCCATCTAAAAATACCCGTCAGCTCCAGCTATTAAGTAGCCAATGTCGTCTTCAGTGACAGATCTATTTCCCTTCATTTCCTTGCTCTCAAGGAACGTCAGGCATGTATCGTGTAACGCAAGAATTCCACGGAGAGAGATGGAAGTCAGATTGGGCTATGTCTGGCTCTTGGGCACTGGCTTTTAGGAGCTTGGTCTCAGTCAGCCCACAGACCTTCTGGCACCATGGAGAAAAGAGAGCGTTCAGTACCGTTTTGTCAGGCGGTGATGCCATTCACCTGGTAAAGAGCTCGAGCTGTGAGACAGGGTTAATGTGCATTGATTCAATGGACCACTTTTGAAGTAACATGGATTACTTTGTATCTCTATGTACACAAATAGATTCTTCGTAACAGCATTTTCCATGCTTGGTCCTGTACGTGCATTTCTATTGCTTGTTTTAGAGAAACGATTCTTCATTACATAAAATAGTGACAGACCTTGATGTAGACCAGTGGCTCTAAGGGTGTTGAGAAACTACAACCTCGAATTGCTCTAAATGCCTCAGGCCACTCTGATATGTAGTAGGCCAACCATACATAAGCCAATATTCACATCAGTGGAATCCAATATTCACCCTGACATCTTGGTCTTGTCAGGTTTCGTTTCCTTCAGTTGGGCAGAATAGTGTGCTGTGCTATTCTGCATGTTAGGCTGGCAAAGAGAGCCTGGTGGGCTAATTTGAAGTCAATGGAATCTATTACAAAGCACAGATCTGTCAGTACCCATGACGAGGCTTGGACTGGCCCACAGAGGTACAGGAGAAACTCGTGGTTTGCCCCTGAGCTTGGCAGACCTGATGATGGTTTGTAACTGCATTGGCATCCTTGGGAAGGGTAGTAATGCAGAGAAAAAGAGGCAGAAAACAAAAGGTGGAGTATAAAAAGAATGAACATTCATGTACGTGCGGGGGGGGCCCCCCAGAATAAAACATAACCAAAACCTTGGGCCCAAAGTCCTTTCCCCTTCCCCATGACCCAGTGACAGTAGAGGTTGCATAGTTTGAAATGCTGAAAAAGACGTACGTCTATCCAGTTCAGAATGTTATTCTACTTTGTTGATCCAGAGTAAGTCAAACTCCCAAGAGATAAAAGCCAATTATCCTCATTTTAGGGAACTTCCCTTCCCACCCCCCCATTTGGCATTTGGTTTCAAACCCCGGGATAAATGGCCCTTTCCGAATTCTGGGGCTTTTACTTTTTTGTCTCTAAAATGCTTCGGGCCCCTTTCGAACTTTTTTTGGTGAGTTCCCAAACACAACTACTTCTTGTAGAGAGTTCCACAGTCTCACTGCTCTTACAGTAAAGAATCCCTGTCTGTTTATGTAGAAATCTTCTTTCCTCTAGACAGGGGACACCCCCTTGTTATGAATACCCCACAACTCACTGGCAATAAAATCTCTGTGCTGCCTCGAGCCCTCACTAAGTTTATGGACATGGGTTTGGCAAGGATAGTATGCTGTGTAGAATTGGTGCATTTTCAGTAGTCATGAATGTTGGTTAAATAAAATTAAATAAGGTAAAAATAAATATGATTTCAGTATTTACAAAGTATGGAAAATCACCTTAATGAATTTCATAGAAAAAAAACGTTGCTTGGAAAAAGTATATAAAAATAAACATTCACAGTTTTTTTCCTTTTTTGAAATTAAAAAAAAAATATGATATCCAAACTATAGAGCTTTTGCTATCATTTAGACAAAAATATAATAAAATACATTGCAAATAAGAATAAAGTATAAAAGTGTAAAACGTCTATAAGTCTATAGTATATTTTCTCTGCATACCTTATAAAATTAGTCTAGAGTTTTAGCTTTTGAAGCCATAACATCCTTTAGAGACGGGTCAAAGACAAGCTTTTTCTTGTAACACCGAAGGGTTAATTGGTTGTTTCAATCCAATTAACACTACAGCAGGGCAGGGAGCCTCCCCTTTCAGCAGTTTTCCAATACCCCCTTCACGTCTAAGTAATTGAGCAAATCACCTGGGTTCGTAGACCTCCTGTCTCCAGCAAATCGTGAGCATCGGAATCTTTTGTCATGTTCTGGAATAGGAATGCCATCGGGTTTTATTTAGGGGGATGGGTGATTAGTGTATGAGATAAGGTTATGTGACACCAAAGGTTTCAGCTGACTGCAGCACCAGGTACACTTCTTGGGTTCTGTCTTCTCCTATCGGAAAGAGAAGAGCTGGAGTCCAAGACGGTTGCTCCTTGACCCAACAGCTCTGCAATTCTAGACAGTAACTGCGTCTTCCCGTCTGTCTGTTGATAGCGCGAGAAAGTAGCAGAGAAGAACTGAGATGATTGATATTAAAGGGAAAATGAGAACATAGAAGAAACAACCCGTCTTAACAAAATGACCATTAGCCTAAAATGTGTGTTATTTTATACCAAACTTTTATCTATTATATTTACTTTTAACGCAGGTAACTGAAATAAGGTTGTCGCCAATAAAGAAGGCCCTATTATACTCTTGTTTTAATTTGTTTTAGACTCTTAACTCCTTGTAGCCAGTATATAGTTATAGCCCCACAAAAAATTGGACTTAAAAGAGTTGTCCGACTTTTATTTTTTATTTTTTTTGCTTTAAGCTACTACTGCATAAAAATAACAAAAATTACTCGCCATTGCACTTAGGCTAGATCTACACAGCATTGGACAAAAAACCTCACTGAAAACCAGATCCTAAAACCATTCATAAAACTGAGTTTTTTGTCCAGTGCATGTCAAAGACAGCTAAAAAAACAAACAAACCAAAAAAAACACCTTTTTGGCATTTTTTTGGTGCTTTTTTTGCAGATGTGCATGACATTAATTGCTGTGGATTTCTGCAAAAAAGCATCAAAAAACGTCTGGCGTTGTACATAGACTTTAATAGTAAATTTTCTGCCCTGCTCTGTGGTTTTTATGAACACGTTTCAAAAAATGACCTGAAGCAGAAAAATGTTCTGTGGAGACTGCACTTTAATAGTAAAGTCCAGGGGATCTGTTTTTAGTCTTTAGTATCAGAAAACGCAAAACACTGAAAAAACGACCGAAAATGTGTGCAGTGGAGACACAGCCTCAGGCTATGTTCACAAGATGTATTGCGGCACCTGCAGTACGTCTTTCGAGGGCTCGCGCTGATCAGCACGTACTCCCGCTGCGCAGGGGGGGCGGCAGCCCGCCGGCCCCATAGACGTGCATTAGTCGCGGCGCGTATTCGCCGCAAGTAACTGACATATCACTTATCTCCCCGCGCATACAATACGATCGTATTGTACGAGCGGGGAAAGGAGGCGTAATCCATGGTTCTCTATGAGAACTATGGATTACCGTAATTTCGGCGCATCTCGTCTGTAATAGAGAGCAAATACGACGCAAAATGCGCTCCGAAATTTCCCCGTGGGAACATACCCTTACTGCCGTTTCAGCACGGACACTGCCGCCGGTGTCGTCCTGTTTACTTCCTGTTTTTGTTCTAGCCAATCAGTGGCTTTGACGGTCATGTGCCACTCTCATGACATCACAGTTCACAAGCCATTTACTTCCTGAGCAGCGATGTCAAGGGAGTGACATGTGACTGCTGAATCCACTGATTGGCTGTGGCAGTCACATGTTGACCTGAGACCAGGAAGTAAACCAAGACTAGGGAACTCTATTGGCAGCACCAGCACTGGATCATCGGGGAGAATGTGTGTGCACATGCGTCTTTTTAATGCAGTAGATTAAAAAGTAAAAAATAAGTTGGACAACCCGTTTAAGTAAATACTTACATGCCTTTCATTAGACCCATGTTCTATACTGTATATAAGCCACGTAAGTAAACCGTTTATTCACCTTGTATATCATTACATTTCTTATTTTGCACAGCCTAGTAGCCTGTTTAATACTTCAGAGCGGCATTCATAATACTGCAGGCTTCTGAGCTTAAAGGGGTTGTCTCACTACAAGGATTGCTTTTTATGTTAAAGATCTTGCAAAAACAAGTCACTTTGCAATGTGTGTCCATTAACAGTGTCCTTCATATTCCTAGATATCCCCTCTTACATGGGCTGCATCAGCTCTTCAGGTCGCTATAGCTACAGACCTGTGTGATCTCTCCTGATAGGCTGCCAGCTCTGGTCTCTATAGTTACAGACCTAGTGTCCTCAGCAGTCCTTCACTGCAGGTCAGTAAAGCCAGTAAACATGACACTGAATCCAAAAATGAAACTGAGAAAACAGGACTGAGGTAAGATGAATCGGTGTAGTGAGACAACCCTTTTAAAGGGGTTGTCTCACTACAAGGATTGCTTTTTATGTTAAAGATCTTGCAAAAAACAAGTCACTTTGCAATGTGTGTCCATTAACAGTGTACTGTCTATTCCTAAATATCCCCTCTTGTATGGGCTGGATCAGCTCCTCAGCTCGCTATAGCTACAGACCTGTTTAATCTATCCTGATAGGCTGCCAGCACTGGTTGCTATAGCTACAGACCTGGCTTCTACTGCAGCCTAGTGGAAGCCAGTAAACATGCCCCTGAATTCAAAGTGAAACCAAGAAAACAGGACTGAGGTAAGATGAATCAGTGTAGTGAGACAACCCCTTTAACTCTATCAACATATTCTGCTTACTCAGTGTCTGCACATGCTTTCTGGAATGTGTAGACTCTGCTGTACAGTAAAATGCCTTTTGTAGTATGTAGAAAAAAAGTACCTTTTGGATTGAGGGTAGTGTTCAAGGCCCGACACTGTACCTATCACTTAATTTATTTTTTTGTGTTTTTTTTTCCTGTTCCAGATGGTCTAAATACAGAAACAAAGCAAATGTTAGGAGGCTCCTCAAAAAAAGAAGACCAAAGCAAGTAAAGGAGATGCAGAATCCGCCAAGGAAGAAGAAAGTAAAATAGACAATCAACCTATACTAATCGTCTTGGCCTTCAAAAGATATGTGTTTGACCCACAGAAGAAAATGATTCAGTCTTGATCGATCGGTGGATTTTACAAATTTACTTTAGTGCTGCGGGGTTCAAAGGGGCGTTAATTGCTATTAAAATAATTTTTATTTTTTTTTTATTTCTTATTAATCTACATATACATGCAGATGATAAAATTCCTTTAATCGGGCTTTTAACAGACCAAATGGGGCAAATTATTAAATAAATAACCCACTTTTCCCTTTTAACCCCTCCGGGAAAGGTATCACCCTATGAAAATTGTGTCAACCCAAAAAAATTTGCACAAAAAAGGATGCGTCATTTCATCGTGAATAAAGGGGTTTTTTTTTTTAGCTCCGTCTTCCTTTTCTGATCTTGTGAGTACAGTGGTCTCTCAAGTTAAAATGGCTTTAGGATACAATATTTTTAACGTACAGTGGTCTTTCCCGTGACATTGTATGTTGAAACCACATTCAACATACAATGTTCCAAACAGTGATCCAGTCAATTATCATGAATTTTTCACTTGAAAAACCCCTGTATATGTGAAATTCATGTATTTATTTTCGTCGGGGTACGCCTCTTTTAAATTTAAGTGCGTACTGCATTTTTCTTACATGTGCACCGGGTAAAGCCCCCAAATTTTTTGTTTTTGGTCATTTTTATTAAGTACATGACCCAAAGAAGCCCCATTCCTCAATATAGAAAGTGATTTTCTTCTTACAGCGCTCTTTCTGACTGTTATTTGTACGCCCTTTATCTGTATTACCTTCTTCAATCTTTATTTTGCATTATATTGGGCGACACTTTGGGGACTCAGAACCAATTACCAATTTTCAATAGAGTTATGACTTCAACATACAATGGTCATCCCAGAACCAAATAACATTGTATGTTGAGCGACCACTGTATTCACATTTTCATTTATCTGCTGGTCGTTTTAGCTAGCTGGACTCTTGGACCCTGTTCACATGTTCAGGATCTGGGGAAGATTTTGATGCATTTTGTGTCAAACTCCTCATCAGATAGGCAAACATTTTGCATCATGTGCAAGAGAATGGGGTATTTTATACCCCATTCACATACTCGGAAAAATAAAATTGCATTGCTTTGTGTCTTCACGGAGGAAAAATTCACCCACATGAAGAATAAGCATGTTAATTCTTCTTACAGATTCCACACAGGAAAAATGCGGATTAGCCCCATTGAATGATAATACGGCTAATTCTTGTGCAGATCGTCTGGCGCATCCACGGCACATTTTCAAGCTTCTTTGGATTTATGCCATAGATCATCTTGTAAATACATTTAGGATTTCCTGTGTGAACATACCGTAGAGATGGGTACAATTATACATATATACAAGAGTTGGACAAAATAACTTGAACATCAGCTACAAATCACACTTTTTTTTTTTTAAATACATTTTGCACATGTTACAGTGGAAATACATTGAGGAATAGAATAGACAAATATAAATCATGAACAATATTTGTCAGTTTTATTCCACTCCAACTAATACAAGTGCTAATTCCTTGAGCGCAGTGGGAATCTTCTCCTAACCGTGTTCTCAAAATGCCCCACAGCTGAAAAATCGGGTGACTGAATTTGGCCAAATAGATGTTTAAAAGCAAACCCTCCCTTTTGTTAGCGGGATGATAGGGGGACAAGCTGGGGTCTGTTATGTAAGTTTTTTTTGGGTTTTTAAAGGGAGGAAATAAATACAATTAAAATAAATAAAACTAAATTAAAAAGCAAAAACCTAGAAGAAAGTAAAAGATTGGTTACCCCTCCCCTACATGTTTGACTGTTTGCTCGTACACAACTGATACGGAAAAACTGTAAATCACTGCATGTGGGGGGTCATAACTCTACTGTTCAAAGGAATCCTATTAGGTTTTTTTTTCTACATTTTACTCAGTAATCCACTTCCACATGATATAAACTGAAGTATCACAGAGCTTAGCTTCTTAGCTCATCAACCCAGATAGGAGCATAAAACACCTGATGGGTTTGTTTTTTATTTAAATTTTTTCAGGCTTTGAACCAAACCAATGCACTGAGTGGTGGACAAAACTTTTTCATCCTGAAAATTGATCACCATCTACAGGGGGTGGAGGGGTCCTTAGAATATCCAGATACTTTTGTGTTATTACCTTACCTTCAAGGACAACTATCCAACTTAGAATGCCATAATATTGCATCCCAACACCCCCCAGCTTGACAGGGGGCTTTTGGACATAAATGTTGTAATTTATCTACAACTCCCAACTGTACCCGACTGGAAGTAGGAAAAACAATGAAACTGGAATCACCAGACCATATTATGTTTCCATGTCTCCAGTATCCAAGATTTGTGGTCTTTGCACCATTGAACACACTATTTGACATTTTGTGAAGTTTAAGAGGTTTCACCATGATGTAAAACCCCCAGCACTGGGTGCTCGCAGCAAGCTGGCCGTGCATGTGAATGAGGAGGGTGGCACTTGCGGCTATCCTCCCCAATCACTTCTATGGGGATTTCCAAAATAACCCAGGTGCCTTCGCTATTTTCAGAAGCTCCAAGAAAAAAATGGAGAGGATCCCGCAAGCGCCACCCCCTCATTCACTCCAGGCTGACTCGCTATGAGCAACCAGTGCCAGGCGCGCGCGAACAGTCATTCCCCTTTGGAACTCTATAAAGTCTTCATATATCCTGCCCAATAAAACAAGTAAAAGGATTTTTAAAACACAGATAATACATTTTAAAAACGGGTAAAACTACGTGACGAAAAAAAAGGGGGGTGTTACGGGTGACACGGGGTTGGTTTAAAAGAGTTCACTTGCCATGAAAAAAAAGGGAAAGGGGTTACTTATGTAAACCTCTGGAGAATCCTAGTCTTCCGGGTTTCCACTACAACATTTAAACCCAGAATTTAGATACACTGTAAAAAAGACACATATGCATTTTTTTGTATCTGACATAAATAAAAAAACCCTTTACCTGTTTTAGGTCAATAAAATTACCAAATTATTTATATTTGCCAAATCCAGAATAAAAGAGAGAGAAATTTTTTAAGACTTTTTTTATTCTTTTTTTTTTTACTACCCAGGATTACAATTTTTTACACCCCATAGAAGTCATGTTTTTAGAAGCTTCTGAAGTCTATTGCAACACTGAATTAAGACACACCTATCTTAATACACACCGAAAACACACTGCTTCGTTGTAAAATCATGGGAAGTCTAAAAAACAGCCAAGATATCGGGAAGGAATTGGGACTTCAAAAAGTTGGACTCCTGAAGGTGCTTTGTTCCCTTTACAAAAAATAATACGCAAGTCAAACAAAGGGGAATGTCCAGCCCCAACTGCTCGGGAAGGATGATTTCTGTGTCCAAAGATAACGGTTTTGGGGCCCACATGTCATATCCCCAAGAAAAAAAGCAAAAGACCTTGTGAAGAGCTTTGGAAACTGGTAAAGGGTTCATTACCCAGTGAAACGAGTCCCCATCAACTGGGCCAAAGAAGCCATTACCAAAAAAAACAAAAAATAGCCAGATTTAAAATTTGCAAATTCACACAGAACAAAGACCTACATTTTGGGGACATTTCCTGTGGTCGAAAAAAACTAAAATTGAACTGTTGGCCTAAAACCATTGTTACTTTGGAAAAAGGGGGGAAACCCCAGAAGCCAAGAACACCCCCCCAAAAAAAAAATTTTAAACATTGTTTTGCTGCAGGGGGGACGTGCGCTTCACAAAAAAGATGGCACATGAGGAAAGAAGATTGTGGCAATACTGAAGCAACATCTCAATTCATCACCCGAAGTTTTAACTTGGGGGAAATGGTCTTCCAAAGACAATGACCCAAGCATACTGCCAAACTGGTTACAAAGTGACTTTAAACCTTTGAAAATTTATGGCAAAGCTGAAAAGGAGGTCAAGCAACAACCTACAAAAATGGGGTCATTACACCCCTTCTTCAGAGGAATGGCCAAAATTTCCCACCAACTATTTTGAAAGCTTGTGGGAAAGGGTATCCAAAACGTTTTGTCCAAGTCATACATTTAAGGGAAAACTACCAAATACTAAGAAATTTTGGGAAAATTTCACTTTTCAGAAAGTAATAAAAAAGGGTTACAAATTCTCTCTCACCATTATCTGGCATTTGAAAATAAAATAATTTTGGGTTTCCCAATTCCAAAAAGGGTAAAGTTTTTAAAGATTTCATGTCAGATAGGAAAAAACAGCAGGTCTTTTTTATATTGTATGTAAACTTCGATTTTACGTACACGCTTTGGGTTTGCCCGGGCCCCATGTCCATTTTATCGGAAAAAGAAAGTGATGCCACTAAAAAGCTATCTCCCATGATATAGAGCCCAAAAAGGTTCAACCCGGCCCCCAGCTGTGGGAAAATACATCCCCATCATCATTTGATAATCTAAACATGGGCATAGGGATTTTAGTTTTTCCCCAAAACCTGAGGGCCGGGATTTTTTGGCACCCCTGTATAAGATCGACATTTTAATCTCTAACCTTATCTTTGCTTTCCCCAACAGGCATCATCCAATGAGGGAATAGCCAGGTTGTCTCCAAATACAATAAATACTGATGGATGATTCAATAACTACTGATTTTGCAAATTTCTTCCTATCAATAATATTCAATGTAGAATGGTTGTTACGTACACAATTATAAAATCCCAAAACCCTTTATGCATATTTACTAAAAATTATTCTTATTCCCCTGAGAAACAAACCCCAACTACTTTTAAAATGTGTCCAAAAGTGAAAAATAATGGAAGCTGGTTGGATTGGAGGTAAATCCTTATGCCTATGGGCAGATGCCAGATTAATGGAGTTTTATTACATATTTAACTGGTTTTATAGGGTTTATGAATAAATGGAAATATGGAGAGAAATTGTGCTCGTCAGAAATAAATTGTCTAAACATATAAATACGTCTCTCATATCACAAACAGAGTAAATAAACATTCTCACTCAGCCTTAATGCCTATTTCCATTTTTTTTTATTTTTTTTTTACAAAATTAAAATTTCAAAATAAACCCAGATAAACTTTTGAATACATATGCAAACAATTTTCTTTTATTGCTTTAACACAAAATTGAAGCTATTTATTGTTCTTTTCCCTACTTTTAAAATTACTTTAGTTACCTTTGGAACAGCCAATGGCCTAGCCCCTCCCCATTGTGTGTCATTATCTTTTCGCAGGTGCATATAACACGCTCTAAGGTGTCAAAAATTTACAAATACTTTTGTAGTTTAAAGCAGTAATTTTTAAAAAAGCAAAACTGATTTAGCTGGGGCTGCAATTTTAAAATGTAAAAAACAGGGGCCGGGAAAAGAGTCTCCTTTAAAAAGTAGGGTTTTTGTTATATATATATAAATGAAAAATATTGATTGTAAAAAATTTTTATAATCCCCCACCCAGTCTGTCTACACCATTAATTTAGCTATTTGGAAAGGTTGACCTATATATGCTGCACCCAGCTCAGCCAAAGGCTTCACAGAAAGCACCTGGACAAATCAAGTTCGCAAATACTGGGGGAAACTTCTTTCCCTTTTTTTTAATAAAGCAAACAAATATTTTTTAAAAAAAACATATAAAATACCAAGTAAAGTCCTGAATGTAACCCATACAGCATTTACAATTCACTGTAACTCATCAAAGCCTATTACTACTTTATATCCACCTTGGACATAGGGAAGTGCGCTGTTCCAATAAATTAAAGGGGTTTTTTCCCCCAGGATAGGGGGATAAATGCGATTGCCGGGATACCACCCTGAACCCCCACCCATTGCTAAAACGGGGACCATGAGGAACTCTTTGAATGGAGCATTGGTCAACTATCACCATTCAAAGTCGCAGGAACCCAACCCAAAAATACCAAACAGCATCTTCTATTTTCTTGAAACCCTAACTTTGAAAATACAGCTGCCATTTCGACCACCCTCCAAATTTAAAGACCACCATTTCCCTATTTTAGCCATCGGTGGGGCCCTCCGCGATCAGACATTTATCATCTATTTTGTGTATGGGTGATCAATGCTATGATTTAACATTTGTTATTTCAGAACTTGGTGTCCCTAATCAGGGTGAGATTTTTAATTCCTCAGTGATTCAAGCTTGTATCTGTTGACCCTCAAATGATGTATTAAACATGGCACCATAATCACTTGTTGCCTGAATAAACTAAATGTGTTTATTGCAGTAATGTGACTTGTATTTCCTTTTTTTTTTTTTTGAATCCTTGCCACTCTTCGTGCATGATCCTCTTTGAACGGTTTGAAACTTCTGAGTTTTTTTGGTATTATATTCAAAATCCATTACACAAGACCTGATGCACAGTAGTGAAGCGGGTGAATATTGGCCACTTATGATGGATGCCATTAACTCCCCCAAAAAGAGTTGTCTTTTTTTAAAAGAAAAAATAATCAGCAGTCCTTGGGGCCTTATGTAAATGAGTGGCAGGTGATAGCTGCAGCCAATTTGTGGGGGACATCCATTTAGAATAAAAAAAAAAAAAACAGAAGACCGAAAACAGACTGGAAAAAGGGAATGGAAGGAGGTGATATGCTTTTTATTTTATTGTGGCCCCAGGAGCCACAGGATTTTTATTTTTAGGAACTGGACAACCCGTGCAGAAATATAATGAAGATTGGCTCTGTGTATTTTATTATTTTATTTAATTGTATCTCATCTAATAATAACATTGTGATAGGATCCACCAAATGATACCCTGTATTCAAATGGTGATGTTTTCTGCTAGTGCAACTTGATACATAGATGTGTGAGGTGTTTAGCATTTGTATGTGAGGTCCTTTGAAGCTTGGTAAAAATCTTTTTTTAACATCATTTGGAATCCCCCACAGTACAAGGGAAAGCCAAACTCCTGTCCCCATATTCACATGTACAAAACAAATACCTTCAGACTAAACACCTCACACATCGCAACATGTCCTCTAAAGAGGAGCTGTCTCGCCTGCACACGACCTCTTTGAAGAACCTGTTGTGCAAAGGATATGTTTCATTTAGTAGCTCTCTGTATTGATGATACAGCAGTGTCACCATCCCCACTATGTTTCCAGCTGGAAGACTGGGTCATGTAAAAAAGCGAGTAAATCAACAGTAGCAGTGAATGTAAGAAACTTAACACAATATATCTAATCAGAGAAAAGTGCTTCCATCTTCATTGATCAGGCTCCTTGCTCCATACTACATTGGTTCTTTGAACTAAAAAAAAAAAAAAAAAAAACATGCTCCAATCACAAGGTGGGCTGGCTGAGGGCTCCGGTGTCATGCATCCTATAGAATTCTGTGGGGAAGGGGATGAATGGTGTGTGACTAAAGAGAAACACACAAAGACAAGTCTTGTGAGTGTTGTATCTTGCTGGATTCACAAATGGACCTGCTTAGTACTGCTCTATAATGTCCTCTATGCTACTGCACTGAGTGTGTGCTAAAGAGAGGGAGTGGAGCAGAATTCTGTGTGCTCCTCCAGTGTATGGGATACATTATAGCAGCTGATCTCTACCTATGAGCTCAAGGAAAACTGAAAATCACAGATGGAGCCTTTAGAGGGGACGTCTGGTAAAAAAAAAAACATATACAATTTAGGGCGACATGTATGAATCTCGCCGCGTCGGAGCGCACCTTTCCGCCTGATTTATGTTGGTGCCGAGGTGCGCTCATACATACTATGTAAAGTCCGTAATTCTAATTCTGTAAGCTATTCTCATTGGTCGGCAGAAGCCAGCCAATCCGAATAGGAGTGACAGTGAACCATTATAACCTATGGAGAAATATTGACCAATCAAAATCAAAGGCAGGACAGTTCTAAATACAGTAAAATGCAGAAAAGAGCTGATTGGTTGAGCTAGCGGGGGCTTGACAATTCTGGCCAATCAGAATAGGAGCGACAGGGACCCATTATAACCTATGGAGAAGTTAGAACCAATCAAAATCAAAGGGAGGACATTCAAATACAGTAAAAATGCAAAAAAAGGCTGATTGGTTGAGCTAGCGGGGGCTTGCAATTCTGGCCAATCAGAATGGGAGCGACAGGGACCCATTATAACCATGGAGAAAGTTAGAACCAATCAAAAACAAAGGCAGGACAGTTCAAAACACAGTAAAAATGCAGAAAAGAGCTGATTGGTTGACCATTTATAAGACTAAAGAAGTTGTACCTTTGTTTTTATAAATTGAACAATAATTGGGGGTTAAATAAAAAAAAAATACTAATTCAATAAAATCATGTTTATTTTTTTATTTTTGTTACACACATACTATTGATCCTTGGCTAACGAAAATAAAGAAATAAACAGTTTTTATTGAATTAATATTTTTTTTTTTTTACCCCCAATTTATTGATAAATTTAAAATACATTTTGGGTACAACTTCGTAGTCTTATCATTTGATTTCGGCCATGTACATTTTTATTCAGATTGCATAGAAAACCCATAAGAGCTCGCTCGCATCTCCTTTGGGTCAAATAACCGCACCCTTTAAGTGCCAATCACAAAAAGCTCGCTCTGCATTTCTTTCCTAAAGGAACTCTAGAAAAGTAGCTCACCTCTAATTGGCCGGGTACCCAAAGCCCCCCTATTCAAATCAGCTCTTTTTTTGCATTTTACTGATTTTGACTGTCCCCGCTTTGATTTGTTGGTCAATAGTTCTCCATAGGTTTTAATAGTTCACTGTCGCTCCATTCTGATTGGCGTTTATGCCGACCAATGAGAATAGCTTACAGAATTGAATTACTGATTTCCCGGCAATTTCCAATATCCAATTCCTGATATGCCGGTCTAGTTTTGAAAGTGATTTTATTTATATATTTTTTGAGGTTTGAGCTCTTTTTCTGAGAATGTTTACGCCTTTATAAGGCGATTTTTTGGAATCACACCCCCGCCCACCAGAGCTGAAGCCCGAGATTTCCCTCTTGCGATCTTTATGTTTTCCTTCATGTTCGTTTCCCTTCACTTCGCCTCCACCAGATTCTTTTAGACCAGAATCAAACCGGGTTGCCTGTCGGAACTGCTACGCTGCTTGCGCCGCACTTTGCTGACCCGGATCGTACATGCCTCGGAGTTTACGAGGGACCCGCCGCGCCCCCCCGGAACACCTACACCACGCCCACGCCGCGCCCATTTGGCACCCCCTTCATGTGAGGGCCCTTGAAATTGGCTCCCCTAACATCCGATGCGCCCTTGCCCTTTCCTCCAGGTATACGAGCCCTCCGGTGCAGCCGCCGGAATGCCACAAACAGGAAAGCTTCAAACACTCCCCATAAAGCCCCAAAGGGTGCACCCCTAACATCTCTCCTCATCCTGTCTGTGACCCTTATCCGCTCAGGCTAAGGACATCGAAATTCAGACACAAATCATCCGAACCTCCATATGCCTTTTCTTCATAGATTTTGCGAGGCGCACCCTTTCTGAAACATCCTAGCTCAAAATTGAAACCCAGAAAGGCAAATCCCAGCCCTTCTTTTTTTTTTAAAAAAAGTTTCCCTGAAAATTTCTTTTCAGCTTCCAAACTGCATCTCTTGGGGTTCCATGGTTACAAATTACTAAAAAAGCCCTGTGACACCCTGCAGTCAATGTTACTCTGCAACATCTTTCTAACCTACATATTTGATGGTAGATTCCCAAGTATTCTGAATTATCCAAAGGACATACAATGTATATGAGAATCACTGAATGCGCAACTTCAGCACTGACTTAGAATAATTTATCTGCCTGTCTTTGGTCTTGAGAACATATACATTCAGGCATCATACACATCCCGATATTCATGGATCTTTGTTTAGTGAATTTGTAAAGAAAAAAATTAAAGTACACATCATACGTTGGCATATTTCCCACTTTTGTGCTGGACACAAAGGGCGACATGTATGAAACTGTTTAGGTCTAAAACTCACTCGTTAGCCCATAGTAACCTATGGGCAAAAAAGTGAGTTTTAGACCTAAACAGGTTCATACATGTGGCCCAAAGTGGCATCGTCAGATTTTTTTATTATTAGCTTTTTTTTTTCTTTTTCTATGGTAGTCTGGAAAGATTTTCTGTGAAGTGACCATTGTATTGCCTGTGTAAGTTTGGTCTGATAAGGGCAATGTGAGGTAAGTATTATCAACATTTCCACCTGTCAGCAGCCATTAAATTTGCTTCTTGTTTTTGACTGGTTACACAAGAAAATCTGTAAAAAATCCTCAAATTTCTTCAGTTGCAGATAGTTTCTGAGACTTTACAAGTCTGTCTGTAAATGTTATTCATAGCTGGTTCATATTAAGCCCCTTGTATTTTATGTTTAGTTTTCTTTCAAACTTATTTTTGGACGGAGTTCCCTTACAAAAAAAAATGCATATCTGAGCAAAGTACAATGAAGCTTTACTTCCTCCTGACTGAAAATTGGTTGAAGGCTGTTTTACAGTATCTATGTAAAATGCAAGCAGGTTAAAAAAGTTAAATCTGCTAAATCCATAGAGCAGCATGCATGAGGCAATGGGGTTAAAGGAGTCATGTGTGCTCTGCTTATCTGGTGTCAATTATCGGAGACTTTTTAGAAATAATACAGCACTATCAAAATATCACACAAAAAACAACACACATAGCTAAAACAGACAGAACACTTCTCCAGATGCTACTTTAGTTCTTTTTGTTTAAAATTTTAGAAGGTTTTGCAGCAATTTATGTCCCATGCAATGTCAGCTGATGGCAACACTTCAACTGACTGTAGCCTTAGCCTTGTGACTACGGGGCACCAGCAGTGCTGCAGGCATGGTTGTCCTTGATCCATCTGGAAAGCAGTGAACCATTTTTACTGGATGTTGCAGAAAATTTATGTACCTGTTGCAATACTGCTGGAAGGTGTGTGTGTTAGGGTATGTTCATACAGTGTATTTGCGCCGCAATATGCCTTCATTAGCGCTGTTGAGAGTACATGCTGGCCAGTGCGTACTTTCAACGCGAGACAGCTTACTGCCTCGTTTCTCAGTGTGTAATGTACACCCGTAAAAAGAAGTGATCTGGAATGTTTGGGGTATGTTCACATGGCGTATTGCGCTGCATACTGTACGTGCTGCAATACGGCGGGTGTTTTAGAAGTACGCGCTGGCCAGCGCGTACTTCTGAAGCACTGAGGGCCAGCCTTGAAAAAGTGACATGTCATTCTTTTCCCCGGTGCATATTGCACAAAGGGGACGACAGTGGGTATGAATTACCGTATTTAAGGGATATAATTCAAGCATATTGCAGCGCAATTACGACCCGCAAATACGTTGTGTGAACTTACACTTAGCAATGGTTACAAGATTTTACTAGTATCACCAGAAAACTCATGTGTCCTTGGGCAGCCACAAGCAGAATTTCGGCTGGCTGGGCACACGTGGATTATACGGCAATATCATCCTATGTATTGCAAAGAGTAAAATCTACAGGTTTTCAGCAACAGAATGAGCATGCTATAATTGTGAAAATTCTCTGATTTCCATGCATTTTATTCCAATAAAAAAACATCTACTTGTATTGCAGCGTGGATTGCTGCAGATTTGCAGTGGAGAATCCTACATGTCTGAACAGGACCTAGAAGTGGCTGTGAGCCACTACAAATATGACACTTGTATCATTTAATGCAGTTACACCAGACAATTGACATAATTGCTCCAATGCATTTGATGGCCCCACAGGGTAAAAAACAAACAAAAAAAAACTTCAGAAGCGGGTCATATTGTGTTGTAGTACTGTGGCATTACTTTTATACAGCACAGATATAATGTGAAGCTTCATAAGACTAAAGGAAAAGACTGAGCAGAGGGAAGCAAATAAAACCGTTAAAATGCATTACTGGTTGCAGACTTTGGGTTCACGTTTTATTATGGGCTTTCTTCCAGAAGATCCTCTACCCTGACTTTACAAGTTTTACGTACTTCTCTAAAACTGTTCAAAAATGTAGATTATTTGATAATCCAGCACTTATTAATATTACTATATTTAAAATCAGTCGGGTGAAAAACAAGTGGTGCTTAGAATTTGAGTGTAAAATGTAACCTAAATGATGTTAATAAATATAGCTATTGTAGTATATATGTATTTTTAACACTTTTTTTTTTTTTTTTTGCTGATCCCCTGCTATACTTTTTTCTACACAGCTACACATTTTTTGTCTACACGAAGATCTAGCTGCCTGCAACTACCACTATGCTCAGTGCAAATATATTTATATAGCGCTAATTGAACTCAATAATAAACCAGTATAGAAAAAGTAGCAACACTAGCTTACCATATCAATGCGGGATGAATGGACAAGAACTAATACTGCAGAGAGTCGAAAAAGATGAACCAAGCATGCTATAAAAACATCCAATTTTATTGTAATTGTTTCAAAGCCATAATTATGATACAACAGAAAGGTTACACATTTCAGGCTTAGTCATAGCTAACGATGTAAAACAGTTGAAGAAAAGTATGTAAAACTTGCTTGTAGAAGCAGCAGAGGAGCTAGCTATGTCTAAAGGCTAAACTAAGCCTGAAATGCGTAAGCGTATGTTGTTTCATAATTATGACCTTTAAAGGATTACAGTAATCTTTTTTTATGGGATGCTGAATTTGTCTTTTTTCAACAATAATGCAAGGTTCATTCGCCAAGAGGTAAATTTAGGCAAATTGAATTATTTCTCCAAAACCATTGGGGCCATGGGGCCTGCAGCTTAGCAGATATTGGTAAGCATAAAGCCCTGTGCACACTTGTGTTCAGGGTCAGACAACCATTGCAGTGGAAACAGACAAATTGTAGAGGTTATTGAGCTCCTTGGAAATTGGATGTTACAAAGTCAATACAGTTGAAAAAGACAGATGTCCATCAAGTTCAACCAAAGGTGTGGAAAGATGTGGATGAAGGGAGAATCACAGAAAAATGGGACATGAATTACCAAAAAATCACAGAGCTACACTTACAGCTTCAAAGGCTGATGGATACACTGAATCCCAGCAGTAGGCGACTCTGGCCCTATTGCTGCATGGGAAAAGATAGCAGGTGCCGTTAATTAATGTGCAAATGCTCTAGGTACTAGTTCACACCAGCATGCAGGGAGAAGCAGAGGGAATTTTTAAACTGATACAGACTTTGGAACTTAAAAGACAGAAACCAATCTACCCTAAAAGAATATTTTGTTTGTGATCCTAATATTGCCATCAGACTGGATCCAGATGTTTTATACAGCTACATATGTATTAATATTATCTGGTAGTAAGTGGTTATCTAAGCCGTTCTTGAAACCCTCAACTGTGCCTGCTGTGACTCCCCAGGCAGACTATTCCACAGATTCAAAGTTCTCATGGTAAAGATATCTGGTTATTGAATCTTTTTTTCTCCAGACAGAGAGAATGTACCCTTGTTTTCGAGAGAGTTTTACATGAAATAGCTTTTCACCATACCTCACTACACCATACTTGTGGGGGCCATTTATATTATATAAATTAATGTCTCCGTGTAGCTGTCTCTTCTCAAAATTAGTTTAATTCTTTTAACCTTTCCTCATAACTAAGATGTTCTATTCCCCTTATTAGTTTGGTTGCTCGTCTTTCAGTTTCTCTAGCTCCAGTACATCCTTTTTGTAAACTGGAGCTCAGAACTTAGCTGCATATTCCAGATCACATCAATGCTGAATACAGCGGTAATATTACATCCCTATCCCAAGAGTCCATGCCTCTTTTAATACACAGTGTCCTGCTGGCCTTAGAGGCAGCTGATTGACATTGCATGCAGTCCCCCCCGGGACAAATGATGTCTTCAGATTATTCGTACCCAGATGTAGAATTTTATATATATCTTCATTAAACCTCATTTGCCAAGTGTTTGTCAAAACACTCAGTGTATCTAAGTCTGCTTGCAGTTTATGAACGTCTTCCATATATTGCACTATACTTCACAGCTCGGTATCATCTGCAAAAATAGAAACAGTGCTATTAATTCATTTCCCTATATCATTTATAAATAATTTGAATTAAAGCAGACCCAGTACTGAGCCCTGGGCTCACCAATTGGAGACCATTTAGAGTAGGAATCATTTACCACCACTCTCAAGACTCGGTGGGTCAAAAGCAAATTGAGGATTTGTTACAACCAACAGAGGGCGCTGTGGGCTTCTCAGCCCCTTTCCCATAATGCCTTGTGATATGCAGATGCTAGTAGAGGGCGAAAAGGCAAAACAAAAACTCTACAAGCCGTTGGGGCTCTACTAAGGAGAGATTTTCCCCTTCCTGACTACCCGATCCTCCCACACAGCCAGCCATATCTTCTCTACCCACGAAGAGGACAAAAATCCCAAACAGCTTTGCTGGGGAAAGAAATACTGCTTGGCAAAAAAAACCCTTTTTTGCTTTCTAAGACTCGGGGGGTAAAAACAAATTAGGATTTTTAAACCAACAGAGGGGCTGGGGGCTTCTCACCCCCTTTCCCCCCTAATCCCTTGTGATTTAAAATCTAATTTAAGGGCAAAAGGCAAAACAAAAACTCTACAACCTTTTCGTTCGGGCCCCCTTTAAAAGGAGAGTTTTTCCCCTTCCCCTGTACAACCAATAGCATTTCAATTCAATTACACACTTTTTTTTCTAATCCTGCAGACTTAAATTTACCCATTACTTGCTTATAGGGAAGTGTCAATCCGGGGTCAATTTGAACTTACTGCCCCTCCATGTAAAGTGGATGTCTAGAATCTGGCTAGATGAGAATTGCTTTGTATTACTGCTACACAACTTTATTGTGCATTAGACATCTGCTTCTTTATAATAACCCCTTGATGGCAGCACTGTGTGTATAGGAGTAGAAGATTTCACCCCCTTGGTGCACATTAGATTCACTTATATGGCGTAATGTAATATATGCACCACTACTGAGTGCAATGGTGAAAATAAGTCTTTTAGGTTTTCTGCATCTTATTAACATAATAGAGAAATTACTTAACCTATTGCGAAGGGAGACAGATGTTCTCTAATCCTTGGACACATTAACACAAGTGGATAATTCAATAGCGAGAATTACTTACACCCAAATTATACACTTTTTCAAATTTTGTTCCTTAAATTGTTTAAATACATTTTCATGAAGCCCCCGTCTGGATGAGATCTGTTTCCTCCCTGTGCAGCCAGCAGTGAAGATGAAATATAACCAGAGTTTACATAATTGGTAACTAAATCCAGTAATTTAACGCCCCATAGTATCGGTGACACAGCGCCTCGTCCAGGACTACGGCTTTTCTGTTCATCACACTTGATAATGTTCTTTCCATATGAAATGCTGAAAATGGAACTGGTCTTGCAGGTGCAGGTATTATAAACAATCCCCTCGATTTGGTCCCTGTGAGGCCTGGTGGAATAGTAGGGGGATAAAGGGGTCAGGTTTTAGGTCGACGGGAAGGGGTGCTAAAAGCCATGTTTTAAAAATGTTTTAATATCCACTCTGTATTTTTATCTTCTCCTTGGATGTAACATGAAGAAATGATCAAAGCCCCAACATATTACAAGGAGCTGATCAGAAGATATTTCTTCCCGTTGGTCTCTGTCCCATTGGAGCTCTCAGTTTAAATTTCTGGTCACAAACTGATCCATGCAATGAACCGGTTGGTGATGTCTGGACTGAGTGAGGAAACGTACAAAAGTTGCTAGAGAGAGCATTAAGAAGTTGCTCTGCCGGTGTCCTGAATCGAAAGGGAGAAGGCAGCTTGTCTGATCTGAGGGTAACAATCATGGTACCATGGTGAGGCTCCAGCTCCAAGAGCCTTGACGGGCCCTTCCCAATTCCCTTTAACCCGCTTTGGGCAAAAAGGGGGTTAAGTTTAAAAGTCCGCCTCACCATCAGCTTGGTCGAGGGGAAATTTTTTAGCTGGAAAAACAGAGTTTTTTCTCCTCTTGCAGCCTGCATCTCCAACAACTGACCTCCCCAACCCACCTCGGTTCTTTAAAAATCCGGATTTATAACCGCTGGCAGACCCCACCCCATTTTAAAGATTTTTTTTTTTTCTTTACTTAGCTCTTTAAAGCGTATATTTTTCTGGTTTCCAATGTTTAAAAACGTCTGTCCTGTGAAAAAAATCTCTTTGGCAGCTGTAAGGTTTCACTATACTGTAAAATTTTTATTTTACATTTCTGCTGTATTTTCCAGCCCCCCTTCGCACTGTACTAAATGGCATTATGTTTTCTCAGTGCTCCTAATGCAATGTACATTGTTGACGGTTCTTGTAGCAGAATGCCACTTTTTGGCTATAAAATTAAATATTTTAGGTTATCATTGCTTGAAAATGGCTCCAGTGAGAAGCTAATATGTTTCTTGGACACATGGGTGAATAAAATTTTTCCAGTGATTTCATTCCGTGGATGTGCTGCTTCCCTTTCTTTTAGATTAGTGTTATTATTTACACAGTTGAGTCACATTATTATGGCCTCCAGGTAAAGTCCATAGTAACTGATGTGTACAGCAAAGACAGCAGCTAAAGGGGATGGGAGTGACTCAGTAAGTCCCTGGTATGTTTTCATAGGTATCGTACCATAATTTTTTCAGTGCCCCCCACGGGGAAGGTCCATAAGCAACAAACGTTGAGGTTTTCCCCACAGATGCTCCATTGGGTTCAACTCTTGGGAATTATAGGCCAGGTATACTTGGAAGTCTTAGTCATGTTTTTCCCCAACCATTTCAAGGGAAAGCCAAAACGTCCAAGCATTTTGGTGGACCCCCCCAAAATTTGGCTGAGTTTTGTGTACATGATTTGCAGGAATGGATTCGTACCCAAATCGGTTGAGAGTGCCTTCAACAAGGAGAAGTGGGCCCAAAGAATGCCACAAAGCTGTAGTTTTCATCCCATTTTGCAACTCTGATAAATGGCCCCAACAACAAGGGATATCTGTGCAGACAGCCTATCACATTACTGATACAGCAACCAAGCCAGTTCATAGTACATGACTTTCCCTTTTGGCTACGCTTCTGGTTTTGAAAGGGAAGAACTGGGCATAATAACATGAATATAAAAAAGATCCACGCACACCCTTGGGAAATTGCTTAATAAGGAGACAAAATTTTTTAAACCCGAGGGAAGGATCCACACACAATTCAAAATTTAAAAAAAATCCTCAATAGATGACAAAAATTAAGTATATAGAAACCAATGTCAAGGGAAAAACACGTTTCGGGAGTTGCCTTATCAGGGAACACTTAAGTAGGCCCTCTCTTTCCCCCGCAAGTCCCCTCCTTTACCTCTACACCCCGATCCCTACTTTTAACCCAGCACCGGCATCATATGGACCTCTGCATCCTTTATTCATATTATTCTTCTGCCGCTTGCACAATTGACCACATTTCAGCCTATCGTAACATCCTATAATTATTGATTGGTACATCATAAAATCTTTTTTTCCCAAAATCGCTACTTTAGATGTTATCAGATAAAGGCAACTGCCGAAGCGTTGTTTTTCCTATGACATCTGGTTTCTATATACTTAATTTTTGTACAACATCTATTGAGCATGATTTTACATCGTTCCGACTTACATACGTCCCCAAGTTAAAAACGGAGACTTATTGGGCGTGGGGTGACATTCAAAAACTGAGTCACGCCCCATGATAACCAATGCCGCATCCACAGCGCACATGAATACAGAACATTTGGGGAAATCTTTTAAAAAAGGGCCAGACACAAAACAAATGTAAAAAAAAAGTTTTCCCTTTCATCCAAAACTAAAACAAAATTTTTTTGCGGAATTACTTTAATAAAAAAACCTTTTCCGACTTTCATACAAATCAACTTAAAACAAACCTACATCCCTATCCCTTCGTAACCCGGGACGCCTGTACTCCTTTTTAAGCAATTTCACATGGTGTGCAGTGGATCTCTTTTTACTATAGATAGCACCTAAGTGGTCTTTTCCATTTTGCACCCGCTATTTACCAATATTTCCCAAGTGTGTGTAACCACTTATTTATAGATAATAACACGACTAGACTGTGTAATTGTAGGACACAGGGGCTAATTTTAAAATATTTAAACAATAACTTACAGATTTTGCAAGAAAAAAAGGGGGGCAAAAACATGGTGTAAAAAAATTTTGGCAAATTATGCCATAATAGGGGATTATTGGTTTCAATTAAAAAGGGGGCCCCCTTTTGCCTTTAGCTGTCAATTTACTGGAAAATTTTAAAAAGGGGTTAACATGCTTCAAATTGGGGAAAGGGGCCCAAAAGGGGCCAAGAAAATTTCCCCCCCTGCAAAAACCCCAATTTGTAAAAATGGTCCCTTATCATTTTTTAACATTGGGTTTTCCACCTGTAGAGAAAAGCTTAACCAAAAACCCTTTTTTCCCTTTTTACCCCCCGTGTTGGGGTGGGCCTATTTTCCCTACACTCGAACTTCTCCCACTCCCCTTTGACCTCGGGGCATCAAAAGGCATTTCCGCCCACAGGACTGCCGCTCACTGGTGTTTTTTTCTTTTTGGGGCCCAAATTTCTCGAAACCCAAAGAGTGGGCGTAAAATCCCAAGAAGCGTTTCTGAAATACCAACCACCCTTCGGGAAACCAAAACCATGCCAGTTTAAAAGGCACTAAAAATCACCTTTTTTTTCCCCATACTGATCCTTGAACGCAGGAGTTTGTCTTGACCATTCTACATCCAAATGCACGATTTTTGCCGCATGTAAATTGGCTGATTAGAAATAAGTGTTAACGAGCTTTTGGACAGGTGTCCCTATAAAGTGGCCGGTGAGTTATTGGGGTATAAGAAAAGCTATGGCTCTTTTCATATTTAAAAAAAGGGCCCATTCAATCCCAGCTGAAAATTTTAACGGGAAAAATAAAGTAAAAAACACTAAGCAAACCATATAGTATAAAGCAGGTACCACCTTGAGAAATTTAGCACTATTTTCCAATTTTTAGAATAATAAATTGTCTTAATCATTTTTATAAACAGTTTTTAGGATACTACTGCCCTTGTAAGAGAAAAGCTTACACTCACCTCTCCTGTCACTCGTGTTCCAGCACTGGCGCTATTCCCCATATCCCTGGTCTTTTGTTTATTTCTGGCCCCAGCCAAACAGAATAACATTACTACAGCCACCAATAAATGGCACATTATTCTTGTATCTATGTATTCAGTTATTGTCTCCATAAATCTGATGTAACAAAAAAAAATCCTAGTCCATTACTATGCGCAGTTCACATGCATTGAATTTGCTGCAGGTTATTTTCATAGTAAATCTGCAGGGAAATCCATAAGGCCAGGTCTACACAGCACAGGATTACAGTCAGATTTTTAAGCAGATTCAGTATTTAGAATCCACAAAAATCCGACTGTAACAAGTGCCCCATAGACCTCAATAGAAAATCTGAGCTGTAGTCTGCACAGCACGGCTTTTCAGCTGTGGGATTTCTAAACCGCTGGCTCTCTGACTGAAGATAGAACATTTTCTATCTTCATGCGGATTCTAGTACACTTCTATGCACTGAGCCATCTGAAATCCAACTGCAGTTTTTGGCGCAAACCCCTGCTAAAAACCACGGTATGGCGATATTGAAATACTGTTGGATTTCTGATGCCATTTTAACATAGCAGTGTAGCCTAAGATAAATCTGAATAGTTTTTGCTATTAATTTTGATGTAGGTTTGTGCACATTTTAATAGCTAATTGTATAAAATTAATGAAAGAAATATACTTGCCTTACAAATACCTGCTACTCATGTGTCAATGCCTTCATGGTCCTCCGCGGGTTTGCTGTTCCCCTGAAGCAGTCGTGTGTTGAAACACCACGTCATAGCTGACGCCTGGTAAATGGGAGCTGTCAGGGGACCATGAAGGTGTCGCCACAAAAGTGGCATCAAACTGCTAAGGTGGGTAAACTCTGTTTTATATGATGTATGATTTTTACGATTATCTGTTTCTGTGGATTTGTCTGCAGAAAAACAGCTAATCAGTGAATCACCAACAAAACCTGCAACACTAGATTTCCTGCGGGTTTGATGGCAGATGATTGTTTCTCTATGCAAGTCAAACGGGAAAATGTAAAACAAATCTGCAAAGAATCTGCAATAAAATAAACTGCAACAGGTTTCTACCACTTGTGGATGAGATTTTGCAGTCGAATCCACTTGTTCTTTACTGTAATCTCTTGCAGATTTTATCTGTCCAAATCCACGGGTAAAATCTGCTCCTCCTGTTACACTCTTTTCTGCAGCTGCATCTCCCTCCTTTCATCCCCATCTATTTTTTGCTGGTACTGTATCCTCTGTAGAGATTGCTTGGTGACTGTGGAGCTTTCTAAATAATTATAAAGATCCTGTAGGCCGGAAAGAAGAAATACTGGCAGCTGGAAGATGCCACTCTCCTTTAAAGAGAATTTTTTTTATTTATATAGTGCCGTTATATTCCACAGGGTTGTACAGAAATTGTCATTATTCACATTGGTCTCCATCCCCACTGGGGCTTGCAGTCTAATTTCCAGAAGAACCCAGCTGTATGTGTTTGGAGTGTGGGGGAAACCGGGGTTCCTAGAAGGAACCCAAACAAACACGGGGAGAACATACCAAACCCTTGCAGATGTTGTCCTTGGTGGGATTTGACTCTAGGACCCCAGTGCTGCAAGGCAACAATGCTGATCACTGAGCCACAAATATGACGTTTCATACATTCGCTATCGCAAAAAGTATTAAAAGTTATATGTGTGAATAGGAATTTTTCGCACATCAGCAGTGTGCTGTAGTTTGTCCCAGGGAAGTTTTTTTAAAAATAATTCATTGAAATGAACCTTTAAACTACCAGTCTGGAATTATATGGGCGTGTGAAGTGTTATCCATACAGCGTTCGTTTTAGAAATCTATTTCGTCTGCATTTTGTAACCCGTCAATAATCCTTACAGGGTCTAAGAGAGAAACCATCAACGATTCTTTTATTTTGGTACAATAAAGGATTTAATCCTTGGGACATGCTGTCCCCTAAGCTTAGTACACGGTACCGCCAGCTGTGACTACTAGTAGTTTCCATGTAAACCGGAACCCTGGTCCAACGTTTCTTTACCACCATTAACTTCTGTGGCTCGTAGCAAAGGCTGTGATTGACAGTTCCCCAAGATTTCAGTTGCTAATGAAGCAGAAATAAGATAAGGCTTATCAGTAAATGTTCTCTGAGTGGAGACTTTGATGAAAACATGGTCTGGTGTTAATGTACTTTTGAGAGATAGCACAAAATATTATCAAGCATAGAAATGTTTGCAGCAAACTGGTTGTTAACTGGAAAACCCAGCATCCTGTGTTCAACTTTTGCAGTGTCCTATGGAGAGAGGACATTATCTGTCTTATACTGAGACCTAACACTATTTGAATTGTATACAGCAAATCCCTGGAATACAATTAACCCATTAATGAGCCACAAACGCTGAAGGCCATCGTGGTCCCGCATTAAAGGGCATCCTGTGACATTTACAAATGTAGTGGTCCAATGATGGTATGTAGGACTCTTATCTGCTCTACCACAAGCCATCATCACCATCTGTTATCACTCATTTAGGCATCCTAAGATTAAATGGAATTTCTTTCAGAAAGGTCACCGACAGGAAGCCTGGGTGTATAATGCCCCCCAAACACTTATCATACATATCTTTGATTGTGATAAGCTACTGACATTATTTATGCTATTTAAATGTAGAGTAACTTTTATCTAATACAGACTTTAACTTACTGTACATGTCCCAATTGTGTTACTTGGTAGAGTAAATTCACGTTAATTACAGTAGCTATGATTTACATGAATTGAACATGTCTTTAAACAGCTCCGGTATTCTAGTCTAGGGCGGCATTCACAATTAGGCCTATTGCATAGGAAACGGTTAGTAAACTTATGCCTAGACAGACCCCTAACAGCTTGGCTGAATTCATATGATGCAGGAGGCAAGGTAGATTTTATTGTAGGTCCCAATAGACTACACAACAAAAGCAAGTCACAACAACAAGCTCTTTGTAGATAATGAGGTGAGATGGAATGGTAGAAGATTTCTGCTCTAAAGCTCCAGAGTTATGAATGCAGCTCTGGTCTATGATACATGCCGTAATCTCATGTTTAGAGACAAACTTTATATATGACAAGGTGGCAGTGCTCCTCCAGGAACACTGGTGGCTTGCAGTATTGTACAATTATAGGGCAACTTGCTATTGCTTTATATAGTCTTAGACACAATCATCAGGTGATTTTGTAGGATCCCCATCTGATTCTTAATACTTAGCCTTAACATTCATGGTGAAAGGCTGCATAACTTCTTGATATTCTCTGCCAGTACAGACTTTCCTTGTCTCAAATTCATTTTCCAACATTCTAATTAACTAATTGTGGCTGTGGTGCTCGTATGGGTGTACATGCTAGGAGTTCAGGAATGTGGGACCATCAATGTTCCTTACGTCATTGCAGGCCACCTTCCCATTGTACTGGAGGCAAACCTTTGAATACTGGGATATGCTTGGTCGGCAGCAGAGATAGGTTGTCACTAAGAAGGGGGAGTCCAATTGTGTCTGACTTTTTGCAGAGCCTATTAGTGCATAGGGCTGGGAAATTGGTGCAGTGAGGTCTTTTGGAAGCAACTCGCAATAGACCACATCTTAGTGAACCATTCTTTGTCTGGCATGCTACATTTATTTGTGGTTAGAAAGGATAATCTCAGGTTGTAAAAAATATAAATAATGAGCTGAACTGAATTGAAAGCAAAAAAAAAAAAAACATGACTACTGGTGCAAGGCTTGCATTTTCCGATTTGTGGTTCTTAAAGTCCCATCTATATCGTGTCCTGAACTCTTGGCCAGTCACAATGGCTCCCCAAGGAATTCCGTAGAGGAGGCCAAGAAAAGTTTGTTTGTATTCATAATATAAGAAATATTTATAGAGAGGGTGGGGGGAAGAGACAGGAGCACTCCTATATTTGAACATGTCCATTCTATGAAGAGTCTGTTATATTTAGCTAAAAACTAGGGGAAAAAATCAAATCTGAAGCTCTAAGCATTCCAACAGTGATGGCCTTTCTATCAATGGCACCTTTCAGTGTTTATTTTCTTGGCATCTGCTGAGTGCTGTTGATTTGTTTCTTTTGTGCATTTGCATTGCAATCATGGCGGCGGGCACCTATGCCATTTATTTCACAATTTTTAGAACTGCTGACCCTATATCAAGTAGGAGTAGGGAAAACCAGTGGGTCCATGGGCATGGCAGGACTGGGGCTGCTTTTCATGGAGAAAGAGAGGAAGAATGCAAGAGTCCTGTGCAGTATGTGTTTAGGGTGGGGCCCAAGAAGCACCTCCACTCGTGGGCCCCAGGCAGCTCAGTTTAACACTGCTGGGTCAGTCCGTAATAGGGGCCCAAAGAGAGTAACTAGAAACCTATGTGTTTAAACTGCAGAGGACACTGTGTCCTACACCCACAAGCAGGCCACGTGCTCAAAAGTGTAGCAGAGTGGCTCTTGCTAAACCCAGAATCAGAGCTCACACTGAACAAGAATATACAGCGTAATATGAACAGTACCAAGTGGGTGATGAGGGGAAAAGTAGCCGGCCCATCTATACTCGCTCCAATATGCCATGTGCTAAGCTGTGAGGCAAAATTCTCTGTAAGTGAAACCTACTCCTTGGTCTAAATTGAGACTTTCAGGGGTCCATTCCTGAGATATGTGTGGGACAGTTATCAATATGTAATCAATGTGTGAAATAGAAACCCCCCTTTCTGTGGATGCATTTTCTATTACAATCTACAAAAAAAAAAGAGTTAGCCCACACCTCCATTTGCATCTCCAATTTGCATAGACGCTGATGCACACTGTTGTGACTGAAAAGAGTAAATTCTCATAATTTATTAGTCAGAAATTTGATATTGTAGGTGGGCATGGGCAATTTGATCAAAGTGCGCACTAAAAGCCTTTTTTTTCACATAAAAAATGCATCGCATTTTAAATGCCCAAAATTCCAAATATCGCAGGTTTTATTCCCACGGAGCACTGTATTCATTTTGTCATCACTCTCTATTGCAATCACCTTGGGGTATCTCCAAATTTCATATAAAATATATATATAATATATTATATATATTAATTATATATATATATTTAAATTGAAGGTAATAATTATTTGATCACTTGTGATTGTGTAATTTTTGCCTCGACAAAAATTTAAAAATTTTAAGGGTGGGTAAATTTTAAACATTGAAATAAAACCTCAAAGAAAAATCCAGAAAATTACATTGCATAAATTATATAAAATTTATTTGCTTTTTGTGACATTAAAATATTGACCCCACCAACCTTTAAGATTTTCGGGCTCCTAAAACATTAGATCTCCAAAAACTGTTACCTGCATTAAAGTTTTTAGTCACCTTTAGAAAAGAATCCGTCCCAGACTCAAAAAAACAGTTTTGACTCTAACCTTACAACATGGACAAACCAAAGAGCTTTCAAGGAGTCAGGGACAAACATAGATTACAAGAAAAAAATGAGATTCCGG
Organism: Phyllomedusa bahiana; assembly: GCA_025379985.1. Taxonomy (NCBI): domain Eukaryota; kingdom Metazoa; phylum Chordata; class Amphibia; order Anura; family Hylidae; genus Phyllomedusa; species Phyllomedusa bahiana. Next base: position 88,689 of record JAODAL010012729.1, read on the forward strand.
TTCACATATTTTTGACAAAAAAATTTTAACGCCCACGACTTTTAATTATCTCAAATAGGGGAGTCCCCACCACTTTTACCTCTCAATAGAGCCACATTCAGGGCCCTCACGGTCCCCCACCTCCTTTATCCGAGAGAAAAAACTAAAAACCCCAACCCCCGCAAGCTGCACTTCTTATACACCTGTGAAGTAAACAGGTGCGAAAACAAAAGGAGGCACCCTTTTCCCCCGATATAGTTAAAAATCAATATTACCAAATAAACGTAGGTTCGCCAAAAAAAACTTCGAAAAAACTAGCAAACCCTTTGGGGCCACGGGGAGGGCTGCAGGGAACATATAAAATAAATATATATATAATAAAAATTTATATAATAATATAAATGTACACACCACCCACTGCCCCCGGCACAAATACGCAAAAAGGGGAATACATTACGTGGGAAACCCTAAAGAACAATTACGTCTATCAACAAAAAAACTTTGAATTTTCCCGGTTTTACTATTTTGATCAAAAAGAGTTTAAGCTGCCCATGACTTTTAACGGATCTCAATAGGGGAGTCCTACACTATCTTTTTCCCCTCAAAAAGCCCCATTCAGGCCTCTCACTGGGGGCCACCGACCTCCAATACCAAGAAAAAAAAAAAAAAAACCCAACCTGCAACTCACTTTTTATGAACAGCCTGTAGGGGGTGGGCAGGTGCAGAAACAAAAGGGCACCCTTTTTTCCCATATAGGTTAAAATCAATATATACCAAAATAAGTAGGGTTCTGCACAAAAAACACTTCTGAAAAAACATATCAAACCTGGTGCCAGTTCTGCGCACATATATAAATTTTATATTAAATATATAATATATATAATTATATTATTAAATATATAAATATATAAATTAGATATATATATATACATGAAAAACAAAAGCACTCCCCCCAGCGGCACACACTGCAGAAATGTTTTTTGTGCAGAACCAACGTTATATTTGGGATATTTTGATTTTAACCTTTTCGGAGGGGAAAGGGGGGCCCCCATTTTATTTTTCTCACCCGCCCCTCTCACACTTTTATAAGAAGTGCAGCCTTTCAGGTTGGGTTTTTATATTTTTTTCTCTCTGGGTAAAGGAGTCGGTTTGGACCCAGTGGAGGCCTGAAGGGCTCATTGAGAGGTAAAAGATATTTTAGGGGCGCCCCCAAATTTGAGATCACGTTGAAATCTGGGCAGCTTAAACAGCTTTTGATCAAAAATGAACCAAAACTCAAATTTTTTCATGATTATAACAGCAAAAGCTTTTTTAGGATTTTCCCCGTAATGAAGATCATAATCCACAAAGGGAAAGGACATAAAAAAAAAATAAACGTTGGGGGGAGAAGGAGGCAAATTTGTGCAAAGTAAGAAAAATGGGAGAAATACAAAATGACTGTCAATTGACAACGATCTGGGACACCAGGCAAAATCTCACCTCGTGGGGTATTTTTGATCATAAGGAAGGTGAGAGATCAGCCTAAAACTACACGGGGGGGGGGGGGGAGGACTTGTTAATGATCTCAAGCCAGCTGGGACCACAGTCACCTAGAAAGCCATTGGTAACACATTACGCCGTAATGCAGTGCCCGCAAGGCCCCCCTGCTTAAAAAGGTGCATGTGACGGCCCATCTGAAGTTTGCCAATGAACACCTGGATGATTCTGTAAGTAATTGGAAGAAGATGATGTTGTCAGATGAGCCAAAAATAGAGCTCTTTGGTATTAAGTCAACTCGCCGTGTTTGAAGGAAGAGAAATGCTGCCTATGACCCAAGGAACAATGTCCCCACTGTCAAGCATGGAGGTGGAAACATTATGTTTTGGGGGTGTTTGCTAAGGGCACAGGACTACTTCACTGCATCAATGGGAGAATGGATGGAGCCATGTACCGTAAAATCCTGAGTGACAACCTTCTTCCCTCCGCCAGGACATTAAAAATGGGTCATGGCTGGGTCTTCCAGCAAGACAATGACCCAAAACATACAGCCAAGGCAACAAAGGAGTGGCTCAAACAGAAGCACATTAAGGTCATGAAGTGGCCTAGCCAGTCTCCAGACCTTAATCCCATAGAAATCCCATTTTTGTAAATATATTATTTCTTTTCAAGGAACAACACTAAAAATATGGCACTTTAATACAATGTAAAGTAGTCAGTGTACAGCTTGCATAACAGTGTAAATTAGTTGTGCCCTCAAAATAATTTAACACACAGCCATCAATGTCTAAACCACTGACAACAAAAGTAAGTACACCCCTAAGTAAAAATGGATAAATTGTGTTCAATTTGCCATTTTCCCTCTACGATGTCATGTGACTCATTAGGGTTATAAGGTCTCAGGTGTTAATGGGGACCAGGTCTATTAAATTTAGTCTACTAAAATCTTCCACTCTCAAATTGGTCACTGAAAGTTTAGCATGTCACCTCATGGCAAAGAACAATCTGAAGATCTGAAAAAAATAATTGTTGCTCTACATAAAGATGGCCTAGGCTATAAGAAGATTTCCAACATCCTGAAATTGAGCTGCAGTATGTTGGCTAAAATCATACAGCGGTTTAACAAGACATGTTGCACTCAGAACATGTCTCGCCATGGTCGACCAAAGAAGGTGTGCTCATGCTCGGCATCATATCCAGAAATTGTCTTTTCAAAATAGATGTATCAGTGCTGCCACCATTGCTGCAGAGGTTGGGGTGGTGGGGGATTAGCCTGTCAATGCTCAGACCAAATGCCACACACTGTATCAAATTGGTCTGCATGGCTGTCGTACCAGAATGAAGCCTCTTCTAAAGTCGGCGCAAGAAAGCCTGCAAATAGTTTGCTGAAGACAAGCAGACTAAGGACATGGATTATTGGAACCATGTCCTGTGGTCTGATGAGTCCATGATAAACTTATTTGGTTCAGATGGCGGCAGTGAGGTGAGTAGTAGAAAGACAAGTGTGTCCTGCCTACAGTCAAGCATGGTGAGGGGGTGTCATGGTTTGGGGCTGTATGAGTGCTGCCGGTTGAGTGGAGCTACAGTTTATTGAGAGAACCATGAATGCCAACGTGTACTGTGATATACTGAAGCAGAGCATGATCCCCTCCCTTTGGAAACTGAGCTGCAGGGCAGTATTTCAACATGATAATGACCCAAACAGACCTCCAAGACAACCTTGCTAAAGAAGATGAGGGTGAAGGTGTTGGACTGGCCAAGCATGTCTCCAGACCTAAACCCTATTGCGCATCTGTTGGGAATCCTCAAATGGAAGGTGGAGGAGCGCAACATCTACCAGCTCCATGATGTCATCATGGAGAAGTGGAAGAGGTTTCCAGTGGCTGCAACCTGTGAAGCTCTAGTGAACTCGATGCCCAAATGGTGGCTACACAAAATATTAACACTGTGGGCACAACTGTCCATTGTCCACTTAGGGGTGTACTCACTTTTGTTGCCAGTGATTTAGACATTGATGGCTGTGTGTTGAGTGCACATGAGGTTTACACTGTTAAACTGTACACTGACTACTTTACATTGTATCAAAGTGTCATATTTTCAGTGTTGCCCCATGAAAATATTTAATACAATATGTACAAAAATGTGAGGAGTGTACTCACTTTTGTGAGATGCTGTATATAGACACACATATTCAGTACTGTGCAAAGTGCGAATGTTTTTAGAAATAGAAATGTAAATAGTTTATTTTTTGTACAGTGCAAAGTTGATGAACAAAAGAGACATCAAAATCAATTAAATATTCGGTGTGACCAGTTTTTCCCTGTTAAACATCATCACTTCTTCTGGGTACACCTGCACATGGTTTTTGAAGGAACTCAGCAGGGAGGTTGTTTCAAACATTTTTGAGAAGTAACCACAGATCTTTTCAAACTCAAACTATTATGTCTCTTTGTGCAATCCCAGACAGTCTACTTTACGTTTAGATCAGGGCTCTGTGGGGGCCACATTATTAATTTCAGGACTCCAAAGGCAAAGGCTGGCCACACCGAATATTGATTTGACCTCTCTTTTGTTCATTCACTTTGCTTTTCTATTTCTGAAAGCATTCTCATGTTACAGTATTTTTTCACACTTGCCTAACTTTTACACAGTGCTCTCTCTATATACCCTGTTTCCCCAAAAATAAGACATCCCCCGAAAATAAGACCTATTGCATTTTTTTTTAATGCAATTCAGAGTTGCTGCTTATGCTGATGTTTGTGATGGAATCACTACAGTATATTAATACATGTGGATTTTTGTTCAACAATAAATGTGAATTCTTGTTCATGGAAAAATAAGACATCCCCTAAAAAGAAGTCTTAGCTTGTCCTTAGGAGCAAAAATTAATATAAGACACTGTCTTATTTTCGGGGAAACACGGTATATTAAACAAGTCTTCTGATGTACAATACCCCAGAATTGAGCCAACATAAAATCATGACATAGAATAGGAATAAGTACAATAGTCCTCGCTAAATAAGAAAAAAAACTGGTACAGAGGTAGAGAGGGCCCAGCCCACAAGGACTAACAATCTACAAGGGAGGGGGAAGAAGACAGAATTCTTTTTGCCTGGGCTATCCGGAGACATATCAAGTTATTGCTGGATATTGTGATAATTTGCTGATTGTACAGACTTCAGAAGTTTTTGTGTCAAGGTAATTTTAATATCTCTTATAGATATCACATATGAAGATGAAGTTCTCAGTTGGTGACAGAGGTTAGCATTGCTTCCTGGAAGAGATGGGTCATGACTTTGATTCTGCCTGGAATTTGTATGCTCTTTCTATAAGGAGGTCCTTCACCCAAATTTATTTTGAAGAAATATCTTATTAATACTTTAACCTTAAATGAATGACAAAACATGTCTGCTACCTCGCCGATTTTCTGCCAGTGTAACATTCAGTCATTCCGAGGTAATACCCCCTACATGTTATGGATGCAATGCCTGATAAAGCCAACCATTATAATGAGTTGTCAAGTAGTCAGAGTCTACTCTTAAAATATATTGTCTAGTCCTATCATTGGCACACGGCTCTCCTTCTGCTCAGTGCTGTAGACTGGGTAGATACAGGTGATATCATCTAACCTCGGCCCTTGTGTTTTCACATGAGTCACCATCTACTGAAGGACAACGGGCCACTTGTGGCTTAGCAGAGGATTTCAGTTGGCCTGTGACATGTAGGAATGGTGCTGCTACAGTGAATGAAGGTGGCAATTGTGGAAGAAAATTAACTAAGATGCCTTTATTTTAGTGTCAGTGTTGCAAAACTTACAACCATTTTGTATTAAAAAGTAACATCCAGCTTGTATTTTTTTGTATTTGTTTTCCTTTGATATAAGGAAAATATATTTTTCTGTGGGATAATGAAACAAATCATAAAACTTAGACAGTTTTATGATTTGTTTCCATATACTGAGGTATATTTAAAATGTTAGTTTATAGCATATGACATTACTATAACCACAAACAAGTAGATGCTTACTCATTGTAACGGTACGGCGACAACCAGCGTACGCCGAAGCGCCGACCGCTGACATCCGGGTGTGGATCCTCTTT
>JAODAL010012730.1:0-94241 GCA_025379985.1 Phyllomedusa bahiana
GACCCAAAATTTTTTGCAGATTGATCGGATAGGCCTTAAAGGGATTGTCTCACTACATTTGATTATCTCACCCCAGTCCTGTTTCTGGTTTAATTTTTTAAAATTTTTGGTCGCAGTGCAGCTGTGGGACCCAGGGCCTGTGTTTTAGCACCAAATTTCTGGGAGCCTATGGGAGAGTTCGAACGGGGTTTTAGCATAGCGACCAGTGCTGGCAGCCTATGGGAGAGACAACGGGCTGTAGCTAACGACCCTGCTCCAGCCTATGGGGGATCGAACAGGGCTGTAGTATGCGACCAGTGCTGGCAGCCTACGGGAGAGATCGAAAACAGGCGGGAGCTATAGGACCAGTTTTGGCAGCTATATGAGAGATTTTAAAGGTCTGTAGCTTTAAAGGGCCCGGTGCTGACAGCCTATTGGGGGGGTTTTTAAAACAAAACCCCCCTTGCTTAGCGACCCGGGGTGGAAGCCCATTGGAGGATCGAACAGGGCTTAGCTATGCGACGGTGCGACAGCCTATAGAGAGATTGAACAGGGCTTAGCTATACGACCCGGGGCGACACCTAACATGAGGGGGTTTTTAAAAAGGTCGTAGCTATACGACCGGTGTGACGCCTATATGAGAGAAAAGAACAGGTTGTAGCTAAGGACCGTGCTGGCAGCCCATGGGAGAATCGAACAGGTCTTAGCTATACGACCCGTGTGGCAGCCCACGGAGAGATTGAAAAGGTCGTAGCTAAGGCCCTGCTGGCCCTATCAAGAGAATGAAAAAAGGGCTGTAGCTATAGCGACCATTTGGCAGCCCATAGGGAGATCGAAAAAGGGCTGTAGCTATAGCGACCAGTTGCTGGCAGCCCATCAGGAGAATCAAAAAAGGGCTGTAGCTTAGCGACCGTGCTGGCAGCCTACAGGAAAAAATCAAACAGTTGTAGCTATACGACCAGGACTGTGCAGCAAGGGGCTTCTACTGCAGCCAGAAGGAGCCATAAAAAACCCCTGATTCAAAAGAAACCCGGGTGAGGTGAGATGAATCAATTTTTGAAAAACCCTTTAAAAAAAGAACCCGTACATAGATTATGCCCCCCTGTGAGGGGCAGCACAAGCCAGTGTCAGACCTGCTTTTTCCCCAGCCGCTGTGCCCCTTTATTCTGTAAGATGTGGGTGTCAGAGCATTAAGGACAGGTTCCATTTAAATCTTTGATAGGTGCAGGTACCCGCACCTAGGTGGGGCTCGCAGCACCTGAGTCTCCCGCTTCAGAAGGGAGTAGTGGCTGCACTTGTAGGGTTGGTTACATTGCTCAGTGCGCGTCGGGGGATACGTCTGGAAATCATAGCCTGATGTGTGCTGCGATTTCACTGGTTTTGCAGGGCGTACTTTGGGTACATTGCAGGGCAGTTACACCTGAGGTATGCCCCGCAAATACGTCCTGTGAACATACCCTTAGGGCAGCGGTGTCAAACTCATTTTCACTGGGGGCCACATCAACCTCACGGCGTACCTTAAAGGGCCGGCGTAATTTTAGAACAGTTAAGCAAGCTATTAAAGAGTAGCTACATTTGCACAGTATTACTGATAAAAACCCTTTTTTGGGGAACCGGGAGAAATATTGCCCCCCGGTAGATAATTTGTATATATGGCCCGGTATTTTCGCCTCGAAGTAAATAGATAGCTATATAAACCCCTGTAGAGAAATGGTGGGTAAAAAGGTACGGGCCCCACTGCTGAGCGGGGTTGGATCGGTGCCTTTTTGCGGAGTCGGAGTCGTCAAAAAAATGGACCGCCCCCGATCCAAAATAATAATTAGTTGGTCCATTTTTATTTTCGATGCAAAAGAAAAAGGGGTTTTTGGGTCCGGCCAGTGCAGCTCCCTATCTTCAGCCTTCACAGAGGAGTGAAAATGTGACAGGGCAGGCAAAGGGTGGCCCAGGGGAGAAACCCCCGTCCGGGCAAACAGATTTCAGCAAAAAAGTAGAAGAGTTCAACCATTCATCAGAACAAAAAAAAAATATCAGGGGGCACACAAAAGACTAAGTAAAACCCCAAAGCTATAAGGAAAATTAAAATGCATTATGCCAAAGGAAAATACAAAAAAAAGGGACTCAATTTTACAGTATTTGATCAAGTTGTATAAGCTCACCTCCCAAAAATAAGGGGACCCAGAGAGGGAGCCCCTACATAAATATCCCTTGCTTTTTTGGGGGGGTGAGCTTAAACAATCTTTATAAAAAATACTGTAAACTAAGAGCCCATTTTTTTGTATTTTTTGGCGAAAGCATTTTAAATACCCTATATAGCTTGAGGTTTTAAATTAGTCTTTAGTGTCCACTGTTTTGTATTAGTTTATATTTGCTTTTAGTGTGCACCTATGCTTGTGTTTTCATCAAAACTGACTGTGGCTGAGGCAATTCCTTTTCCCGCCCTTTTTAGAGATGTTGCCCCTGTCGTCACTGTTTTTGCCCCCAAACCCAATTGTGTAGAGAGGGCCGTTCTCTAGCCGGAAATAATGGTCGATGTGAGGTCAGTATGCAGGATCTGATCAGGAGATACTATTTCTCAGAACAAATTAAAGGGGACCCATAAAGTTCTGGTGTTTTGCTTTTACAATTTTTTGTTTTCTAAAGTCATACCCAATAAATATATTTTAAACGAAAAGAAAAAAGGGAACAAGGGTTTTGGGAATTGTGATTTTCCGGCCCCTATCTCTCCATCCCTAAGCTTTGTAAGGAGGCTGCTGTAATTTTTATACAGTTTTTACCCATCTTAGAATAAATGTGACTTGGGAAAGTTTTAGCATTGCTTAGTTCTGCAGATTTTTTCCTGAAACTGCATGTTACTGTTTTGCTCCAAAAATAAAAATGTAAATTTTTTTATTTTGTTAGATTTGGGGTGAACCCATTTTTGGGTTTTTCAGCTCTGCCGAATCCTTTCGGGGCCCCTGGATCAGATTAAAGCAGGCTTGCCCAAAATCGACCCCAAGGTCTTCTACACATTCCCAGTGTTGCGCAGGCGGAAATTTGGGTTTCAAATACGCTTTTTTTAAAACCAAAGTTTTCAAAAGATCAAAACTTTTACCCTTTTCGTCAGTGTCTGTTCTCCCAAAAATGTTATTATTGTATCTTTTTTAAGTATAAAACGATGGTCCCTTTTTAAAAACAGTAAAAGTTATCAAAAACAGTGTCATGTATGAGGGAGTAAGGATCGGATTCAGGAGGGGGATTTGAGGTTTGGGAAATTGGAGGAGTGGGGGTTTTTTTGGTTCCCCCCGATCCCCCCAAAGCCTTGCTTTGCTGGGGCCCCATGCCCTACCTAAAGCTTCTTCAGCTCTCCCTGTCCCCCTTCTTTGCACTCCTTGCGCTGCTTCTCTGTTTTTACTAGCTCTGCCTCCTCTTTTGCCTCTGCCTCAGGACCGGCCCTTGGGGGCAGGTAGGCGGCTGGTCCCGCCAAGATTAAATTATCGAGACCAGTGGGGGTTGGTGAGACGTGCCGATTTGCTGCTCACACAGGCAAGAAAGTGCAAGTAAACTGAATGATACTCGCCATTCCCCTTTCTATGTAAAAAGTTCGTTGGAGTCAGTCGAAGGGTGAAAAACAATTTCCCGGGCCAGATTCGACCCACGGGCCTTGTGTTTGACACCCGTGCCTTAGGGTATGTTCACACAGTGTCTTTGCATCCGAAAATCGCATCCAAAAGCGCCAGTCGGATCCAAAACCAGGGCCATGGAGTCGGCAAGCCAAAGCCCCGACTCCTGGATTTCCCAAACCTCCAACTCCTGACTCCCTATACATGGCGAAAGTTTAAAGTGATAATTTACGTGTAAAATGGTACATCGGCTTTTATCACCTTATGAAAAAAATAATAAGTTTTTAGGTAGAGCAGACACTGACAAGCAAAAGGGAAAACAATGTTTTGATCTTTTGAACATTGTGATTTAAAGAAAAAGCTGAATTTGTATAAGTCCAGTCTGCCCCAAAATTGGGAATGCGTAAAAGAGACCTGGGATCGATTTTGGTCAAGACCTGCTTAAATTGATTCAGAGCCCAGAAGGTTCAGGCGAGCTAAAAACCAAAGGTGGTTTTTTCCCAAAAACAAAAAAATAATAAAAATTAACATTTTGATTTTTGAGGGCAAAACAGTAACAATGCAGTTACGGAAAAGAATTGCAGAACTAAGAGGTGTAAATACTTGCAAGTCACATTTATGTATAAGATAGGTAAGATGACTGTAATAAAATTGCTTTTTGCATGAAAAACAACGGACCAAAACTTATTATATTTTTGGGATCGGAGTCGCATTTATAACGAGTCCGACCCCGAAAAAATAGGCACCCAACTCCGACTCCACAGCCCTGGCCAAAACCAAACCAACAGGCAGTTTGTGATTTTGGGATTGTGTTGGCGCAGCAGGATCGACCCTATAGTTTTTTTAGGGCCCCGCTGGTCTTTCAGTTTAAAAAATTGACAGGACAATTCTTTGAACGGATCCGAAAGATGCAAGTAAACACGTATCAGAGATCACTTGTCTGAACGGCGACACGTGTTTTACATTGAAAGCAAAGTAGATCACACTGCACATTGTAAGTGGATTTGGGTCCCTTTAAACGGGGGTCAAATGCGGCCCCCACTGTTGGGAAACTACAAACCCCATCCCCTGTTTTTAGATTATACAAATGCATGATGGGGTTGTAGTTTCCCAAAGCTGGAGGGCCCCCCCCTGTTTGACGCCGTGGTTTTGATGGACCCAAGCACACATTAAGGGGAAGTATGTTCCCGGACCCCCAAAACGCCATGTGAACTACCCTTTGGATGTATCTGCCCCCTAAATTTGAGATGGGAAACCCCTTTTAAAAAAGAGAAAAAAAATTAAATAGCGGTCTCGCTTCAGAAATGATGGGAATCCCCAGCAGTGTATCAGTGTTGATAGGTCTGGATTTGTTACAGTCATATAAAAATTTGGGGCCCCCATTAAATTTAAAACATTTTTAGTTTACATTTTGGGTTTTTTGAAAAGCCTTTCAAATTTTTTAAATTTAAAAACTGATGGCCAGTAAATTTTTCCGGATTGAAATGAGGGTTTTTTGTACTAACACAAAAATGTCAATTGCATTAAAACCCAAATTTGACTGGTCAAACATTTTTGGGGGCCCTTTTCTGTTAAAAGGGTTTTTTAAAAAACTCCGAACACTTTTTCTGACTTTCTGAAGCACAAAAATTGGTTTTTTTAATCACTGAGTTTGAATTCAAGCCAGGGGTTATCCAAAGAGAGAAAAAAGGTATTTAAGGTGGGCCAAATTGCAAATTGTTCTCCTATTTGAATCTTTGAAGAGTGGCATCTGGGTCCTAAAACAACTCTCAAATCACTGAAAACAAAGATTGTTCAAAAATTTGTTTTTCAGGGGAAGGGTACAAAAAATTTGTCTCAAAGATTTAACCTGTCAGTTTCCCCTGTGAGGGAAAAAAAAATAAGGAAATGAAGACCAAGGGGACAGTTCTTTTTTAAACCAAGAAGGTCAGGGCCCAAAAAAATATCAGAAAGGCAGAGAAGAAGAATGGGGGGAAACAGAAAAGGGCAAACCACAGAGCACCCCCAAAGGCGCAGCAATTTTTGCTGCGATGGGGCACTGTGCATCGGGCCCAAAAAATCAGCCAAATTTGCAAAGGAAAGCTGTATGGGAGGTATGCGAAAGAACCGTTTCTGAAAGCACGCCCCAAAAAAGTCACCTGGGGGTATGCAAAAGACATTTGGACAACCAGCTTCTTTTGGAAGAAGTCCTGTGGACTGATGAAACAAAGGGTTTTAGTTGTTTGGTCATACAAAAAAGGCGTAATTGGCGTTTCCCAAAAAAACCCGCATCCCAAAAAAAACCTTCTACCCACTGTAAAAATTTGGTGGAGGTTCCATCATCTTTGGGGCTGTGTGGCCAAGCCGGCAGGGGAAACTTGTTTTTAAAGTTTAGGGTCGCTAGGATTAAAAACTCAGTATCACAGATTCTTCCGAAAAATTCAAAAATCTGGGATGAATTTGAAGTTTTCCCGGGGATGGGTATTTCACAAGACCCCGATCCCAAAAACGCTCCAAATTATCGGGAGAGAAAAAGCAATGTTTGGAAGGCCACCCCCTCCCCCCGACCTGAATATATTGAACAAAGGGGGGATACTTTTAAGCGGGGTGTCCCTGCCGGCACCACAAACTTAACTGAAATTTAAATTTTTTTGTAAAGAGGAATGGTCAAAAAAAAACCCTTCATCCGGATCCAGGAAAGATTAAAAAACTACAGGAAGGTAGAGGGCTTTTTTTTGAAAAGGGGGTTACTAAAAATTAATGTCACTTTTCGTTTGGGGTTCCATACTTTTGCACCGGTCAAATTTTGGTTTAATGATATTGCACATTTTTGTGTCAGTACATAAACCCCATTTTAATCCGGGGAAAATTATGTTCCCTCTTATTTGATTACAAAAAGAAAGGTGTTCAAAACCCAAATAGTTAGAAAAAAATGATTAGATTTAAAAGGGGGGCCCAAAATTTTTTTATGATGTTATGTAAGACCCTGCAGCCCCATCCGCATTTCTTGTCTTTAGGGTTTTTTGATGATCTGAACCTCCAGCACCGACGTGATCACAGCCGTACCCTGAAAGAATTGTAGCTTAAAGGGGTTGTCTCGTGTATCACAGGCAAGTGCCTTTCAGTGCTAATAATCCAAAATCCCACCCTCGGGGCTGCATAATTTCCGAAACAATTCGAAACCCCTCTGGTTTAACGAGTGAGGTCGGGGTCTCCCATAGAAGTAAATGGGAGTTCCGATTACAGCCCAGAAGTTTCCATCCACTTTATACAAAGGCCGGTGCGAGCAAGACGACCTCCAAACATGGCTCAGTGACACCAGTTCTGTCAGGAGAAATGGACCAAAGTTCCCACCAACGATTGTGAGAAGCTTGTGGGGGAAGGGTCCAAAAACGTTTGACCCCAAATCATACAGCTTAAAAAGGGTTTTTCCCCGTTTTCATTTTTACCTTCTGATCCAGCTCTTCGTCTGTGTGTGAAGGGGGGTGTGGATTTTTTTGAATTACTAACAGGACCCAGAGGAGACATCACCAGGGCCTTTCCTCTCTCTATCAAAGAAAGGGCTGTTTATTTACAAGGTACAATGGTTCACTGTAGCCCAGAGGTAATGCTTTTTCCTCGACACAAGGGTCATCGGTTTTAAAACCTGCAGGAACCAAACCTGTGGATTTTTTTTTTTTTTACAAAACACATGGTCATTGGGTTCCCTTTTTTAATTTTTTTCCTGTTTAATTAATAAGGAGGACAGGGGGGAAGGGAGTAGAATGAAAAGACCTGGGTTTGAACCTCAGGCTGCCTGAGGGAGAGGGGGTTGTCTGAGAAATTCGACCAGGAGTGAGGGGCTTCAGCCCGTCGAATCCTGAGACGAGCTGTTAAAAAATGGATCACTAAGGGAAGCTAAAACAGCGAAATTTTTAATAATAATGAAAAGGTGAAAATGTTTATTATTTAATTTGAAGTTCCCACTTCAATTTTTTCTTGTGGCAAAACTCCTTTAAGGGCAAAAATACCAAATACTAATTAAATGTATGGAAACTTTTCACTTTGCAGAAAGTAATAAAAATGCATTAGAAATTCTCTCTCTCATTATTCTGCATTTGGCAAATAGAAATAATTTTGGTTCCTAATTGACCTACATATAATTGGCTTTTATATGTTTCTTTTGGAGTAATGGCTTCTTCCTGGCAGAGCGGTCTTTCAGCCCATGTTATTATAGAATTCGTTTCACTGTGGATAATGACACAATCTTACCAGTTTCCGCCAGCATCTTCACAAGGTCTTTTGCTTTTGTTCTTGGGTTGATATGCACATGTCGGAGCAAAGCACGTTCATCTCTGAGACACGGAACCCGTCTCCTTAAATATAGAAATAATTTTGGTTCCTAATTGTCCTAAAACGGGGAAGGTTTATTCTGATTTTATGTCAGAGAGTGAGAAAAACCTGCAGTGTATGGAAACTTCTGGTTTCAACTGCATCTCATATCTATCTACAATATCTATTTCCTATCTATTTTCTATCTATTTTTCATATCTGTCCTTTAGACATTTGCAAATCAGTCAAGTAATTCTTCCCTGTCAATCATTCTATGAACCAGCGGCTTTCAAGCTGTTGTAAACCTACAGCCCCCAGCATGCTGCTTGTCAAGGAATGCTGGGAGTTATAGTTCAGCAACAGCTGAAGAGCCGCAGTTTGGAATTCCCGGCTGTGAGCAATATCCTTGTTACGTCTCAGAGCGGCTGTGTGTGATTCTCTGCTTGGCATTAGACCATTAGACTTGTAGTTCCATAGACCTAGTAAGCCATAGAGCAGGGGTGTCAAACTGCGGCCCTCCAGCTGTTGGGAAACTACAACTCCCATGATGCCCACGGTTATAGATTATACAAATGCATGATGGGAGTTGTAGTTTCCCAACAGCTGGAGGGCCGCAGTTGGACACCTGTGCCATAGATGAATCCATCAGTATATTCTACCTTTTGGTTTCTCACTTCTGTTTCTTGGTGATCCAGGGGTCATCATGTCGATGTCGCACCTTTACGGTAAGGATGAAGACAGCGATGGCGTGGAGATGGAGAGCTTCCAGATTACCGACTGGGACATACAGAATGAGTTCAATCCCAACCGCCGGAAACACTGGCAGACGAAGGAGGAAGCCACTTACGGCATGTGGGCCGAGCGGGACTCCGACGATGAGAGGCCAAGCTTTGGTGGCAAGAAGTAGGTGGAGCCTTAAAGGGAATCTTTGAGGCTCTTGGTTCACATATTTTGATCATAAGATGTTTAAGCTGCCCATGACTTTCAACATGATCTCAAAATCGGGCAGTCCTATGCTATCTTTACCTCTCAATCGAGCCAATCAGGCCTCTCACTGGGTCAACCGACCTCCATTATTCAGAGAGAAAAAATAAAAAAACACCCAACCTGCAAGATGCACTTCTTATGACAGCCTGTGAGAGTGGGCGGGGACAGAAACCCAAAATGGAAGCACCCCTTCCAACCCATATATGATAAAATCAATGTACACCAAGTATAACGTATGTTTCTGCACACACAAAAACATTTCTGAAATAAACGTATGCAAACACTGGGGGCCACTGGCAGGGCTGCGGCACACATGTAATTATACATGTACACACACAGACCGCCGCCAGCGGCACACTACTGCACAAAGGGCAATACACTACGTGGAAATCCCTAAAGAAGCATTTATGCTATCTATCATACATGAAAAAACTTTGAGACATGTATGATAGATAGCATAAATGCTTCTTTAGGGATTTCCACGTAGTGTATTGGTCTTTTTAAAGGGAATCTGTCTCCAATTTTTTTTTTTTTTTACTTATTAAATCAAGCCCCTGATCCATATTCTTTTCCTCTCAGTCGTTTTTATTTCCTGATGTAGATTTATCTATTCGGCCGTCTATATATGATTGTGGGAAGACATTCTTGCTTGCACTGCTTTAACAGCAGTCAGAGATGATACTTTACAGCAGCTTCATGCCCATAGGATTCTTAAGACAGATTCTGTCCCATAGACTTGTATAGGAGAGTTTTCACTGTGAAGGGAGGGGTGAGGGGGAGCTGTGACATCTCCTCTGGTGGATTCTGTGTTATTTGTACACAATGGTGTCTCCTTTCAGCTTGATCCTGCTTTTACTGATAATGAGCACACTGCTGAAAAGCTCTCTAAACAGAACAGGAAGTGTCAGACTATTATTAGGCCTAGTGGCCAAAGTGAGAACTGCAGGACTTAAGAATTATTAAAAAAATATTGAAAGTGATCTGGAAAATAAATAAAAAAAACAACCAAAAATTCCTAAAAGATGTGTTTAATATAAAAATGTGAGTTAAACAATAAGTCATTTTTGATGATACATTCCCTTTAAGGAGGTCCACTCTGAAACAGGGCTTAAGGGGGTTTTACCATGAGGTAGAATACCCAGTGCTGGGCACTCGCTTTCAGCCGGCAGCCATGCGTGTGAATGAGGAGAGAAGTGCTTGCGGCTGTCCTCTTCATTCACTTCTATGGGAGCTTTCGTACATAGCTATATTCATATATACATATGGCTATATTCGGAAGCTCCCATAGAAGAGAATGAGAAGGACAGCCGCAAGCGCCGCCATCATTCACACGCATGGCCGCCGGCTCACTGCAAGATACATTATATCAAAGACCCTTTAAAGATGACCTATCGCATCCAGAGAACCTCTGGAAGTAATAGAAGACTAAAATGTAAACACTTTCTCAAATATGTTCCATTAGGAAAATGAAAGCATTTCACCTTTAACTCACCTGTAAGTGCTGGCCCTTTAAGAAAGTCTGAAGTCGGGCTCCTCGCAGCGTGATGGATCAGTTCTGTGAGACTTCCTGCTTCCACAGTAGAGGGGGGAGCCTGTAAGGGCTTGTTCACATGGAGTTTTCACTCCGTGTTACAAGCGCTTTTTAAATGCGTCTCGGGGACCGACAGGACGGACCCAGAGACGGATCTAAACAGAAAGAATTGCATGTCAATTCTTTCAAAGACGGAGCGGAGCTGCGCTATGGAAACACGCAGCAGCGATCTCTCATGTGAACACCGCTGCGTGTTCCCCCCATTGCCCGCAGCGATAATCTCACTGCTAATTGTTTAGATCCGTCTCTGGGTCCGTCCTGTCGGTCCCCGAGACGGATCTAAACAGCGCTTGTAGCACGGAGTGAAAACGCCGTGTGAACAAGCCCTAAGTCTGCAGCATGTGTACACTGGGGAGATCTGCGCTGTTCTCTACATGCTGGATGTTATTATTCTAGCAGCAGTGCGACAGAGATACCCTGTCACACATATGTCCTCAGTGTGCAATGGCTGCTGTTGATATAGAGTGAGAGACTTGGATCAACCCTATACAAGCATCTATGTCTTCAGCTCCCCCTGAACAGTTGGTATCTCCCATGGAAGGAATCTCACCAGATTGTGACCTCTCGCTGACACAGTGAAAGTAAAGCCTGTTTCCTTGTAATACAGAGGTTAATCCTATTTGAGAAAAGTCTTAGAATTACATCTGCTATAAATGATTGTGAGTTTGTGTGGAGGTGAAAGGTTACCTCTAAGATAAGGTGGTTATCCATCACCACGGTTGAGCCCAGAGACACCTCTGTGGACTGTATCACTATGCATCTATTAGGCCTGGTTCAATGCTGCATCGGAGGTCACGTTCAGAGACTCCATTGCAGATTCCTTGAAATATTATGGAAAAAATAATGTTAACATTTCCAAACACCATGACAGAAACCCAGCAAGTCCCATTGTAGTCATTGGGGTCTGTCAGGCGGCGTTGGTGTCCGTGGTGTAAAGGGTCTGGCGCCTCCTCTGCGGGGAAGTTCTGAACGTAACCTCTTTTGCAGATGCGAACCCAGCCAAAATCCTTTACTTCAGGTTTTGGTGCTGGTTTTTGACACTGAAAAAACTTTGAGACTCTCGGTTCACATATTTTGATCAAAAGATGTTTAAGCTGCCCACGACTTTCAACGTGATCTCAAAATCGGGCAGTCCTATCCTATCTTTACCTCTCAATCGAGCCAATCAGGCCTCCCGCTGGGTCAACCGACCTCCATTATTCAGAGAGAAAAAATAAAAAACACCCAACCTGCAAAGCTGCCCTTCTTATGACAGCCTGTGAGAGTGGGCGGGGACAGAAACACAAAATGGAAGCACCCCTTCCTTCCCATATAGGTTAAAATCAATGTACACCAAGTATAACGTATGTTTCTGCACACAAAAACATTTCTGAAAAAACGTATGCAAACCTGGGTGCCACTGGCAGGGCTGCGGCACACATGTAATTATACATGTACGCACACAGACCGCCGCCAGCGGCACATTACTGCAAAAAGGGCAATACACTACGTGGAAATCCCTAAAGAAGCATTCACACCATCTCTGCAGCGCAAAGCTGCCTTTGGAGAACATTTATGACCTACCCATGGCTTGAGAGGTGCAGGTCCAACCTCTGGGACCCACACTTCTATCGAGAACAGGGAGCTCTCCTTGTGTTCCCTGTGAGATAACAATCCTGGAGCCTCTTCTCTTATATCTCCGTGTTGTGCTGTTCCTCTGTTATTCCGCCTAGAAATGTATCACTGAATCTGTCAGATGGGTGTGACCAATTGTTGTTGTATCCCACTGATTGGACAATGTCAGACTGTGCAGGGACACACTCACAATTGATAACACCCAGCTGACAGATTCAGTATTAAATTTCTAGGTGTAACAGAAAATCCGCACCACACCCTGGAGAAGGGTCTTGATACATTTCTAGATGTAATAATATAACAAGTTATAGGGACCGGGATTCTGGAGAGGGGTCTGGAGACATTTCTAGATGTAATAATATAACAGGTTATAGTGACTAGGATTCTGGAGAAGGGTCTGGAGACATTTCTAGATGTAGTAATATAACAAGTTATAGTGACCAGGATTCTGGAGAAGGGTCTGGATACATTTCTAGATGTAATAATATAACAAGTTATAGTGACCGGGATTCTGGAGAAGGGTCTGGATACATTTCTAGATGTAATAATATAACAAGTTATAGTGACCAGGATTCTGGAGAGGGGTCTGGATACATTTCTAGATGTATTAATATAATAAGTTATAGTGACCAGGATTCTGGAGAAGGGTCTGGATACAGTTCTAGATGTAATAATATAACAAGTTAAAGTGACCGGGATTCTGGAGAAGGGTCTGGATACATTTCTAGATGTAATGATGTAATATAACAGGTTATATTGACCCGGATTCTGGAGAAGGGTCTGGATACATTTCTAGATGTAATAATATAACAAGTTATAGTGACTGGGATTCTGGAGAAGGGTCTGGATACATTTCTAGATGTAATATAACAAGTTATAGTGACCAGGATTCTGGGGAAGGGTCTGGATACATTTCTAGATGTAATAATAGAACAAGTTATAGTGACCAGGATTCTGGAGAAGGTTCTGGATACATTTCTAGATGTAATAATATAACAAGTTATAGAGACCGGATTCTGGAGAAGGGTTTGAATACATTTCTAGATGTAATAATATAACAAGTTATAGTGACCAGGATTCTGGGGAAGGGTCTGGATACATTTCTAGATGTAATAATATAACAAGTTATAGTGACCAGGATTCTGGAGAAGGGTCTGGATACATTTCTAGATGTAATAATATAACAAGTTATAGTGACCGTGATTCTTTAGAAGGTTCTGGATACATTTCTAGATGTAATAATATACCAAGTTATAGTGACCTGGATTCTGGAGAAGGGTCTGGATACATTTCTAGATGTAATAATATAACAAGTTATAGTGACCGGGATTCTTTAGAAGGGTCTGGATACATTTCTAGATGTAATAATATAACAAGTTATAGTGACCAGGATTCTGGGAAGGGTCTGGATACATTTCTAGATGTAATAATATAACAAGTTATAGAGACCGGGATTCTGGAGTCGCTGATCCAGGGATTTATTCCGATTGCCAGATTGGAGTCGGGAAGGAATTTTTTCCCTAAAATGAGGACAATTGGCTTCTACCTCATGGGGGATTTCCTTCCTCTGGATCAACACTATAGGACATTAGGCTGAACTAGATGGACATTGGTCTTTTTTCTGCCTTACAAACTATGTAACTGTGTAAATTCTTACAGAATTTTTGTTGTTCTTTCTCTAAGGTCTCGGGACTATTCGGCGCCAGTAAATTTCATCAGCGCCGGGATCCGCAAGCCTGCAGCAGAGGAGAAGTCTGACAGCGACTCGGAGGAGGAGCCCGCACCGAAAGTAGAGGAATTCCAGCCAAAGAAGCTGAGAACGGTGCATAATTACTGCACTTTGTCAGAACGTCTTATAAGAGTTAGCACCAACTGGATATACCTTACATTAAAGCAAACCACCCTGGCAATTGGCTGTTTTAGGCAGAAAAAGCTGCATGCACAGATACTGCGACGGCCACTGTGAGGAAATGCAGTATTACATACCTGCTATTCAGATAAATGAGTAAATATTTTATACCCGGTTGCACCATGTCTGGTGCTGCTCTTTTCAATAATTGTAGAGGAGGTGGCATCAATACACCCTACTAAAGACTGTAAACCAGTCAGCCATTACATCAAAGGGGTTGTCCCTATAGAAAAAAAAAACAGCAAGCAATAGTATACTGTATATGTACACGTCCCTTTAATCCCGGGCAATCCATCATATAATTTTCGATTGTCACTCTGGTCTTTGTATAATCCTGGGCCGAGGGCAGAAAAATCCATATAAAAATATAATTCTTCCTATTACAAATGAATACAAGAACGTAAACCAGTCTGGCACATTAACACCAGAATGATCCCAACATCAGTCCAGTGTAAACGGTATAGGGACTGACGCAAATCATTTGCCCATATATATAACACTCACGGTTAGTCGTCTCCTCAGGGTCTACAGTGATTTCCATTTTTCAGACACTAAAGGCCACATGTATGAAAACTGTCTAGGCCCCTCTCATTTTTCCAGAATACTAAAAATTATGTCTAGATATTTTATTTGATTTTATAATTGGAAAAGTTTTTGGGGCGGCTCTTTTGATTGGTTGCTATGAGCTCTGATTGGTGGCTATGAGCTCTGATTGCCCGTTGGTGCTATGAGCTCTGATTGGGTTACTATGTAAGCTCTGATTGGGGTTACTAGGGGATGAGCTCTGATTGGTTGCTATGAGCTCTGATTGGTTGCTATGAGCAACAAAGTGAGTTTTAGACCCAGACAGTTTTCATACATGTGGCCCTTAACATTCCCAAAATATGAGCTGTGATATGAAAAGGATTAGGAAGAGTCAAAGTGCAGAGCTGACCCTAATTACTCCCTTACATAACCCTTTTTAACTACAGGGTAATTGCCCCTACAAGGGCGGCCCGGTAACCGGAAATCTCACCGTGTAGAGCCCTGTGTTCACCCTGGCATTTGAAGCACCAATAATGTGCATAGATAGTAGTTCAGATCTTACGTGGATGTAGGTAATTCATTCCAATATCCCACTCTGGTCTTTGCACACAAGCGTCATTGTGTTGGCATCGCCCTCCGTGATGGGAAACATGGTGCCATTAGATTAGACCACCGATTGGCTGCAGTGGTCACATGCCAAACGCTTGTGAATAAAGACTGGAGCAGACATTGGAGAGAGCCTCGACACCGGATCACCAAGAGATTACCGAGGGGAGAATTTTCCCCTTATTTTCTTTTACCATTTTGTGCTCTTTTTCTCTGTATTATTTATTGAATAGCTCCTTTCAAACACTGACAGGTGAAGTGAATAACATTGGGTAACAGTGGTGCCTGTCAGGGGCAGGATATATATTGGGCACAATGGGCGACATGTATGAACGGGTCTGTGCCAGTTTTCTGCTGTACTTTGAGCCAAAAAGTCAAGGTCTTGTGGAGTTTAGGCCTCGAGGACTCAGAACTGTTTGGGTTGCAAACACTGAACCTGCATAAGATCTGGCTGATGGGTGTATATGTGCGGGGGCTCTGGAGTAGCTGCATTTACTGACAACGGCCAATGCTATGTCTCCCTGTAACACAAGAATGACCTGCTTTGCTTCTCGCAGGGTGGGAATTTTAAGCCTTCACAGAAAACCTTTGCTGGAGGAATTAAGTCCAATAATGATTTTGGCTCCTGGGAGAGACACACCAAGGGAATCGGACAGAAGCTCCTGCAGAAGATGGGCTACATGCCTGGGAGGGGTCTGGGAAAGAACGCTCAAGGTAATTGCTTATTTGGAAATTATTGGCCATAGTCTACTAGAGACAACTGACACAGCAGCATCAAGGGTAATGACGGCTTGTTGGCAGATTATGATGCCTGTTCTGGAGCGCTAGGTGGAGGGATGACCTAACTAGTGATTGCACAATTACTGGTGACAAGTAAAATCCAGTTTAGGAGGATTTATGAGTCACATTGTAATCCTAGCATAGGAGAGTGTGGCTATAAAACAGGCATCCTCAAACTGCGGCCCTCCAGCTGTTGGGAAACTACAACTCCCGTCATGCCCGCTGTTATAGATTATATAAATGCATGATGGGAGTTGCAGTTTCCCAACAGCAGAAGGGCCGCAGTTTGAGGATGCCTGCTATGAAATATAACATTTGAAAAAAAATAAACGGTCCTGATCATGTGATGGGCACCCAGTGCGTCTGTCAGAGCACTCTCTTGTAACGTGCCAGGTACCTGTGTAATCATCACATGACCAGGACAGATTTTTAAAAGTAGCCGATGAAGGTTCATATTAATTGACAGCAAGCAGAATTCTTGTACAAGTGTACTGGATTTATCTGCACTTTTTTTTTTTTACCCTGTATTTTTTATTAAAGATTTATCAAAATACACTTGTGGTGATTTGATTTTGTGATACAATAAGGGTATGTTCACACGGCGTAATTGCGGCACGCATTTCGCCGCGTATTTGCGCTTTATACACGGCAAAATGCACGCCGCAATTACAGTAATTCATAGCTCTCATAGAGAACTATGAATTACGCCTCGTCTCCCCGGGTGTACAATATGATCGTATCATACGGCCGGGGAGAGAAGTGACATGTCAATTGGCCGCTGACAATGCATGTTAATGGGGCCGGCCCCCTAACCCCTCTCACCCTCCCCCCCGATCAGCGCGTGCTTCCAAAACACCCGGCGTATTGCGCCCTAGTACGCCGTGTGAACACACCCTAATAAACAAGTTATTACATCATGATAGATATAAATGTTAACAAAAGAGCAGAGACTTGCGTATGTAAGTTAAAAAATCAAGTGTCTGTATTCCTGAAGAACTGGAACCATTGCAACCTAGTGTCTATGCACAACTACATTTAATTTTAACAGAAGACCAAGACACAGACACATTAGGTAAGGGGGGAGGACAAGGTAGTTTCTAGTGCTGGAAAAATAAGGGGGTGTTCACACAGTGTTTTTTCACGTTTATTTTGGGGCTTATTTCGCTTCGAAAACGCCCATAAATAAATTGATTCCAATGTAAAGTCTGTGCCGTCGTTCACACAAAGCAGAATTTACTTGCTTTTTTGCGGTGAGTATGTGAAGAGGATTTTACTTGAGTAAATTTAAATGCCTTGTCAGTTCTTGAGGCATTTTCCTCAAGGAAAATGCCCATAGTAAACAATGGGGAGCCGCTTTTCGGTGCGGAAAGGACCTCACACAAAGTGTGGAGCATATTTTAAGGCGCTTTTGTGCCGTAAATCTGTCCAGCGTAAGCTGGATCTCTGGATTCTGATCGTATCAAAAATCATAGTAAATAAATGTTATATAGATATATATCAGTGTGTATATATAGTATTTAGCCCAACCCTGACAAATAGAATAAAATAGGATTGGAGTTAGGGTAGGGTTGGGGTATGGTTGAAGTTAAGGTAGGAGTAGGGTTACCACCCTACTAACCCATTATATAATATATGATTATTATTTTTTTCAAACCTCTTTCTGACAGCTAATAATAACAATTTGGCTCTGGTTTTTTTCCACCTTTCCTCCATAGACATATGAGAGCTTTTGTTTAGTGTGACAATACAATATTAAATAAAACCGCGCTGAAAAACCACGGAAAAAATGCATCTAAAATCCGATGAGTAAAATTTCCTCTTCAAATACTCGTCTCAAACAGGGCTGTGGAGTCGGCAAGCCAAAGCCCCGACTCCTCAATTTCCCAAAACTCCGACTCCTGACTCCCTCATACACGGCGCATGTTTAAGTGATAACCTTACTGTAGTAAAATGGTCCCATCAGGCTGTTTATCACCTTATGATACAATAATCAAGCTATTTAGGTAGAACATACATTGAGAAAACAAAAAAGTATCGCCTATATCAGATCCTGCATAGATGACCTCACATCTGATCTCATTATTTCCAGGCTAGAGAACGGCCTCTCTACATTAACTTGGGTCTCTAACAATGTCAGGGTATAAAGGAATCTCCTCAGGAACAGTCAGTTTTTATGAACGGTTGAACTCTTCTACTTCTTTGAAAGCAAGTGAAAAATTTTGCTGAAGATATGGGAGCAGTAGCAATGGCCGGACCCAATTCCTCTTACTCTTTGCACTGCATCGAACTAACAGGACCAACTAATTATATATTTTGGGAGTCGGCCCATTTTATAACGACTCCGACTCCGCGGCTCTGGTCTCAAAAATGCAAATACTCTCCAGAAATCAGGCATTTTTCAGACGAGTATTTGAAGCAGGTTTGGAGAATAAATTCAGTTTTCAAAAAACGTTGTGTGAACGTATCCTAACCCTATATAGGTCCTGATCCAGTAGTTTCACGTTCATTTAATTTTTTAATAATACAAAATATTACCTTCATTTTAAAAAAAACCGATGGACCCCGTCACTGTTTTAATACGTTATGTGTATGAAACGACTAACTGGAATGTTGTCTCGGTTCAGGTATCATTGCTCCTATCGAGGCCAAGCAAAGAAAAGGTAAAGGAGCGGTGGGCGCCTACGGCTCAGAAAGAACCAAGCAGTCACTGAAGGATTTCCCTGCAGAGGACTCTGATGAAGAGGAGGAAAAGGTCAGTAACGTGTTCTCCTGATATATTAACTAGTTACTGACCGGACCATCTAACCCCATTTCCGACTGGGCACACTTTCATTGTTGTACATGCGGGTTTGAAAATAATAATACTTTCCCACATTTAGTTATTCTAACATTTTTGTGATTTTTTTTTTTTTTTCATTATTCATACGGTTTTGTTTTTATGTAATTTTCACATAACATTTTTGTTTTTTAATATAATAGAAAATGTAAAAAAAAATAAATATTTTTTTTACATCAAAAAGCGGCACTAAAATAAGTTTTATTATGTCACTTTTTCACTGTGGAAGTGTTTATATAAATTATATGTAGTTTAAGGGTCCTCGGGGGCAGGGCTAAAGAGATGGTGTTTGAGTTGTTTTATTTTTTTTCGTTTAAAAAAATTTTTGGGGACTTTTTTTGGAATGTATTTTACATATTGTGCCGCCATAATTTCAGAAAAGACCTCACGGGGGTATTTTTACATAGCTTTTTTATTTGTTTTTGTCACTATCTTTACCTGCAATTAGAGTTGGTATATCCGGCCCAGCTACAGGGGAATTACAACCACCAGCACTGACTGCAGAACCAATCTGGGTCTGTTAAAGAGAACCTGTCACATAGTTTTTGCCCCCCTTGCTGAGGACAGCACAAGCCAGTGTCAGACCTGCTGTTTCCAGCACTGTGCCCCTTATTCTGTAAGATGCTGTAGTTTTTGTGTATTTAATGCTCAAATTTGCAGTTTTCAGCCAGAAAGTCATTCGAAGATGTCCTTCGGGAGTCCGTTTTTTTTCAAACCCCCCCCCCACCTGAGGCTAGCCCTGCCCACCTCAACTGACAAACCTATTACTTTGAATAGGTGGAAACATGTGAATAACTGTCAGTGGGTAGGGCTAGCCTTTGGTGGGCGGAGCTAACACCTGCTCATGAAAAAGATTTGAGGGGTAAATGCTCTAAAACTGCTGCATCTTACAGAATAAGAGGCACAGTACTGGGAACAGCAGGTCTGACACTAGCTTGTGCCGTCCTCAGCAAGGGGGGCAAAAACTATGTGACAGGTTCCCTTTAAGCAGTGACTGCTACTACTTGTCTCCAGCAATCATGCCTGAAGGCTTTAAACTGAGCTGTATGTACACTTATTGAATGCAGTGTATACAACGATGAGGAA
The DNA here is from genome assembly GCA_025379985.1 of Phyllomedusa bahiana. Classification (NCBI taxonomy): domain Eukaryota; kingdom Metazoa; phylum Chordata; class Amphibia; order Anura; family Hylidae; genus Phyllomedusa; species Phyllomedusa bahiana. The sequence continues at coordinate 19,803 of JAODAL010012730.1, forward strand.
GGCAGGGACAGTAATAAACCATTGCTGCCTTCTTTCTGGAGAGAAAAAAAGAAGCACAAAATGCACAGAAACCTTCAGGCTAGATAAACAATTAAAATATAACTTTTAATATATGATCATAAAAAATCGTATAGAAAACTAACACAGTCCCTATTATACCCTACCTAAACTAATAATAAGTGGAGAACCCGCCCTGAAAAAGGGCGACCCCACACAGGAACCTATCTGGAAACCCTATATCATCCCTCATTAATTTAATTTTTTTGCACCTTGGTATAGGCGTTTAGTGGTCTTTACTCACTTTTTATGTGTTAGCTAGTGAGGGATGATATAGGGTTTCCAGATAGGTTCCTGTGTGGGGTCGCCCTTTTTCAGGGCGGGTTCTCCACTTATTATTAGTTTAGGTAGGGTATAATAGGGACTGTGTTAGTTTTCTATACGATTTTTTATGATCATATATTAAAAGTTATATTTTAATTGTTTATCTAGCCTGAAGGTATCTGTGCATTTTGTGGTTCTTTTTTTGACTGTCTATGATACCGGGCGATGCCTATTTAGGGGTTTCTCCACCCAGTTATAATTAGGAGTGCGGTAGTTTGTTCTTTCTGGAGAGTCAGCGCTCAACAACCGGAGCTGCATGTTCACCGTGCATGCAGACTCTACAAAGATATTCCATGTAAAGTTGAAATGCTAAGCCCATGCAATATATAGTTATCCGGTAGTCCGCTTCTGGTTAAATACTAGATTAGAGCGTTGCAAATTTGTACTTTGTTATAAATATACATAATAATAAGCTCTTTGCTTCTTTTTTCTATGTTGCATCCAGGAATTCCAGAAAGAATTGAGTCAATGGAGGAAGGACCCAGGTGGAGGCAAGAAAAAGCCCAAATATGCCTACAAGACCGTGGAGGAGCTCAAAGCCAAGGGGATTGGGGGGAAGGCAATGTCTGCTCCCCAGAAGGAAATATCACAAGTCAAGGTTAGTTCCGTTAGTCCAGACCTATACAGCGTACCGTCCGGCAGTCCACAAAGCACCACAAAATTGGATTTATTTTTTATTTATTTTTTATTTTAAAATTCCAAGAGAGTTTATTGAAGTAGAAAATGTAAAACAAAGCATAAAAGAAACCCCGCAATACAAGTAATCCCCACCCATTTTTAGGAACCCCTTCAACCCCGTAACACTTAAATTTCCAATCAACCAATCACATGGCGAACCACATTTGTAAATGTAAAAAAATTTAAATCGCAGAATAAGTTCCCCACCTCAAATAAACTCCGCTAAAAAAAAAAAACAATTGAAGACCACCGGAAAGGGGGGGGGACAAAAAGACAACAAACAAGGGGAAAGATTTTAATACAGCACTAGAATACACAAAAGGTCACATCCTTGTCCGAAAAACCCAGCAACCCATTCTGGCACCTAGGGGGGCCTTCCACCCCTGAAGAGAAAACCCGGCAGACGCCCGTCCAAGGGTTCCGCCCCTAGATAGCAGATAAGAGGGAAACTTGAACTGAACCAAAAAACCCAATTTTTAAAAACTGAAGAGTTGAGTGGGGAGTGGGCCCCAATCCCCCTTCACAATAAAAATTTAGCATTTACCAATCCAATAAAAGGAGGAATAAATTTTTCCACCCTTAGGGAAACCTTTTGGCCCCGAATCAAATGTTTTTTTACATTTTGAAACTGGAAAACAAACCTAAAGAGCAGAAAGGCCTCCGAGAGTCAGGAACCGAGACATCAGTGATGAATGTGATAATTCTCCGGACAGACGTCCAATAGCTTCGAATTAACGGGCAGTCCCACCAGATGTGCACCATGGTACCCACATGTTTCCCACAGCGCCAACAAGTGTTTGGAACTGCTGAAAAAACCATTTATGAAGGATCGTTGGCACCCTATACCACCTGGATAAGATCTTGTAGCACGTTTCCTGGTGTCTAGAGGCCACTACTGCAAAATTGGACTTTTTTTTTACCACATTTTGGGCATTCCCAGTCAGTTTGGGGGAGGTCCTGGAGTGATTCCAGGCTGTTTCAGACTCATTGCCTGGTAATTGTGCATTTCTGTGTTAGTCCATTACAAATAACTTTCCTTGCTTGACTCATAATTGACAGGTCTCTTCCTATTTGCGTGTAAGCTAGATCAAAGAAACCACAAAACTCCTAACAGGTAGGATAAGAAACTACCCGGTATCAAATACATATACAAAGCAAAACTACACAAATAGCACAGATACCTTCAGGCAAAAAAAAATTATATAAGATATAACTTTTATTAGTACAGGTAAAAAAAGAACTTATAAAATCCCTAATACACCCTAAAAATAGACCTAGCAAAAAACACACGGGGTGACCCCGAACTGGATCCTACCCTAGAAATCCCCTATCACATCCCTAGAATATACTATTAATTAACAAGAAGAGACCTCCAGCAAAAACAAATCGGGGGCTCAAAAGTATTAACTATAAATGTGTAACGGTAATAAAGCTCTCCCCTTTCATTTCTATGTCTGTTCTGAATATAGCAAATATTCAGAACTCCCATAGACATGAACAGGGGAGAGCTGCACAAGCATGGCCATCTTCCCGTTCTGTGAGACCGGCTCGTAGCGAGTTGGGATCTTATTTGTGGAGATCCAATCCAGCAAGTGCCCTGGCTATTTCCTACGGTGGTGGTCCTGGTGGTCAGACCAGCACTGTTACATTCTTCGAAAAGCCATTAAAGAGAATCTATTGCAATTTTTTTTTTTACTTATTAAATCAAGCCCCTGATCCATATTCTTTTCCTCTCAGTCGTTTTTATTTCCTGATTGTAGATTTCTCAGTTCGGTCGTCTATATATGATTGTGGGGAAGACAGTCTTGCTTGCACTGCTTTAACAGCAGTCAGAGAGATACTTTACAGCAGCTTCATGCACATACCCTGTTTCCCCCCAAAATAAGACCTAGTCCATTTTATATGCAATTCAGAGTTTGGCTGCTTATGCTGATGTTTGTGATGAAATCACTACAGTATATAAATATATGTTAATGTTTTGTTCAACAATAAATATGAATTGTTGTTCATAGAAAAAAAAATCCTAAAATTAAGTCTTAGCTCGTCTTTAGTAGCAAAAATTAATATAAGACACGGTCTTATTTTCGGGAAAACAGGGTAGGATTCTTAAGACAGATTCTGTCCCATAGACTTGTATAGGAGAGTTTTCACTGTGAAGGGAGGGGAGAGGGGGAGCTGTGACATCTCCTCTTGTGACTGGTGGATTCTCTGTTATCTGTACACAATGGTGTCTCCTTTCAGTGTGACCCTCTTTGTACTGATAATGAGCAGACACTGCTAAAAAAAACCTCTCTGAACAGAACAGGAAGTGTCAGATGATTATTAGGCCTACGGGCCAAAGTGAAAACTGCAGGACTTAAAGGGGTTGTCTCGCTACAATGATTGGTTTTAATTTAAAGATCTTTAAAAAAAAGCAGCTTTGGCAATATATGTTCATTAAAAATGTCCTACTGATTTTGAGCTAGCCCTGTTAGTATTACTACATCAGCTTCTCAGAATCTCTATAGTACCCGGGACCTTTTTGATCCTTATCTTACTGGGCTGTCAGGTCTGAATGACTCACCCACCTTTGAAGACAGGTCGAGCAGAGAGCCCCTCCCACAGAATCAGCCGAGTGAGGGGGGAGGGGGAGGAGACTCTGGCGTCTGTGTCCATGCTGTATGGATTAACCCTGTGTGTGCCTGCTTTCTCCTGGTCTCACACAGATTAAAATTTTAAGTAGTGCTGTCTGTTACTAATAAATCATGATATTGTCTTTGAACTTAGACTAAATAATATATACAGATCAGGGAAATGAATACTTTATGTCTCCTGTATTAGTGACACATCCTGATATATAAACACTGGCCCTTGTTTTGCTGGAGAAAGTGGAGACTTGTAAGTAAGCAGGGGATATAAACAATTGCATCCCCTAGCTCTATTAGCACACAGCTTCATATCCCTTACATGAGCCAGATCAGGCCCTCTCCTGCAACAGATAGGCATCACACACAGGGTGTAACTCTGAGACAAACCCCCTCCCCCCCCTGTATACAAGTTACTTACGCTCTTGTGCTGATGGGAGGGGGAGAGGGAGCAGACACGACAGACAAAACACGCCCTCGTTCAACTTAACCAGGGAACATGCAGGCTGAAAGCTCGTAATGAGACAACTCCTTTAAGAATTATTAAAAAAATACTGAAAGTGATCTGGAAAATTAAAAAAAACAACCAAAAATTCCTAAAAAATGTGTTTAACATAAAAATGTGAGTTAAACAATAAGTAATTTTTTGATGACACATTCCCTTTAAGCTAATTTGGAGCCATCTATAAAAACCCCACTACTAGGGGCACATGCATTGACCAGAGAGGTACATGGGCTAAATTGGGCGCATATAGGGCAGATGCAGCCAGAAAACTCCATTAGCAGCTGGGAAAGGAGACCGCTGCCATAGACCGGGTGTAGTAGGAGATGAAATGTAATTAGTACTGCTTTATATAGTAAGGGGACTAACTGTTAACATTAAAATAAAGGTTTTTAAAAAAATAAATAAAAAATACTTAAAATTAAAAAAAAAACTTTTCCCATTTACCATATAAAAAAAAAAAAAAATTGGTATCGCCGCGTCTGTCAAAGTCCGATTGAACACTTTAGTATGTTATTTATCTTGCGGAGTGAAATCTGTAAACAGTTTAAAAAAAATAAATAATAAAATTATATATATATATATATATAATATAATATACATAATATATATATATTATATATAGTAGATAGATACGATGAAAAAGTTTGGGCACCCCTATTAATCTTAATCATTTTTAGTTCTACATATTTGGGTGTTTGCAACAGCCGTTTCAATTTGATATATCTAATAACTGATGGACACAGTAATATTTCTGGATTGAAATGATGTTTATTGTACTAACACAAAATGTGAAATATCCATTAAATCAAAATTTGACCGGTGCAAAAGTATGGGCACCCCAACAGAAAAGTGACATTAATATTTAGTAGAACCTCCTTTTGCAAAAATAACAGCTTCTAGTCGCTTCCTGTAGCTTTTAATCAGTTCCTGGATCCTGGATGAAGGTATTTTTGACCATTCCTCTTTACAAAACAATTCAAGTTCAGTTAAGTTTGATGGTCGCCGAGCATGGACAGCCCGCTTCAAAGTATCCCCCAGATGTTCAATGATATTCAGGTCTGGGGACTGGGACGGCCATTCCAGAACATTGTCATTGTTCCTCTGCATGAATGCCTGAGTAGATTTGGAGCTGTGTTTGGGATCATTGTCTTGCTGAAATATCCATCCCCGGTGTAACTTCAAATTCATCACTGATTCTTGTACATTATTCTGAAGAATTTGCTGATACTGAGTTGAATCCATGCGAACCCTCAACTTTAACAAGATTCCCGTGCCGGCATTGGCCACACAGCCCCAAAGCATGATGGAACCTCCACCAAATTTTCAGTGGGTAGCAAGTGTTTTTCTTGGAATGCTGTGTTTTTGGGACGCCATGCATAACGCCTTTTTGTATGACCAAACAACTCAATCTTTGTTTCATCAGTCCACAGGACCTTCTTTCCAAAATGAAGCTGGCTTTCCAAATGTGCTTTTGCATACCTCAGAGACGACTCTGTTTGTGGCGTGCTTTCAGAAACGGCTTCTTTCGCATCACTCTCCCATACAGCTTCTCCTTGTGCAAAGTGTGCTGTATTGTTGACCGATGCACAGTGACACCATCTGCAGCAAGATGATGCTGCAGCTCTTTGGAGGTGGTTCTGTGGATTGTCCTTGACTGTTCTCACCATTCTTCTTCTCTGCCTTTCTGATATTTTTCTTGGCCTGCCACTTCGGGGCTTAACAAGAACTGTCCCTGTGGTCTTCCATTTCCTTACTATGTTCCTCACAGTGGAAACTGACAGGTTAAATCTCTGAGACAACTTTTTGTATCCTTCCCCTGAACAACTATGTTGAACAATCTTTGTTTCAGATCATTTGAGAGTTGTTTTGAGGAGCCCATGATGCAACTCTTCACAGGAGATTCAAATAGGAGAACAACTTGCAATTGGCCACCTTAAATACCTTTTCTCATCATTGGATACACCTGGCTATGAAGTTCAAAGCTCAGTGAGGTTACAAAACCAATGTTGTGCTTCAGAAAGGCAGTAAAAAGTGGTTAGGAGTATTCACATCAATAACATGATAAGGGTACCCAAATTTTTGCACCAATCAAAATTTGTTTTAATGCATATTGCACATTTTGTGTCAGTACAATAAACCTCATTTCAATCCGGAAATATTACTGTGTCCATCAGTTATTAGATATATCAAATTGAAATGGCTGTTGCAAACACCCAAAATATTAGAACTAAAATGATAAGATTAATAGGGGTGCCCAAACTTTTTCATATGACTGTGTGTATATTTATATATATATATATATATATATATATATATATATATATATATATATATATATATATATACACATATATCTCTCTATCCATATCCAACACCATCATTTGTGTTTTTTGGTCATTCCGCCTTCCAAAAAAACTGGAATAAAAATGGACCAAAAGGTCATACACTCCAAACCTCTCTCAAAACTAGACTTTTCCCTGCAAAAAACAAAGCTGTAACAATGAATTTTTTTTAAAAAAGTTATTTTTCTCAGAAAATGGCACTGTGAAGAAAATGTAAAAAAAATAATTTAGGGGTAGGTTCACACCACGTTTTTTTCAGCGCTGACACTGCATGCAGAAGGAGCGTGGTTTTCCCTGTTGAAATGCGAGGAAACGACCTGAACTGCCAAAGGCAGATTACTGCCTTCTATATTTAGGGTATGTCCACACAGCATGTTCACTCCATGTGAACATACGTTTATAGATGTGTGTTTGGATCCGTGTTTCAGACCCTAAACAGACCCAAACACGCATCTATGTGCAGTGTGATTACATTGCTTTCAATGTAAAACAGGCATCGGAGTTCAGACAAGTGATCACCGATATGTGTTTACTTGCATCCTTCTGATGTGTCTTTTGGATCCATTCAAAGAATTGTCGTGTCAATTCTTGATCTGAAGATGCAGTAAATGCCCTTTTCTAAACTATAGGGTGCGATTCTCCTGCAGTCAAAATGCATCCAGACACCCACCTGCGTGTTGGATACGTTTTGGATCCAATTGATGCAGCGCTTTTGGATGCAATTTTTGGATCCAAAACGCCATATGAACATACCCATATTATACTCATGTAAAATCAGCATCGTCGTCCATTTACATAGTGTATAGTGTAAACCTGGATTTGATGATGATACTTGCTTAAAGGGATTTTGCCACGAAGTAAAATTGAGGTGGGAAGCTTGCAAATGAAATAACAAACATTTTCACCATTCATTATTATTAAAAGTTCTGCTCCGTTTTTGTTTTACCTGCTCCTTTAGTGATCCATTGTATACAGCTCGTCTCCAGGGGATACGACCAGGGCTGAGAGCTTCTCAGTCCCGGTCGCACATGCTCAGACATCCCCTCTCTTCTCAGGCAGCTACTGAGTGTTCAAACCCCAGGTGCTGTCACTCTACTCCCATCCTCTGTGCTCCTTAGTAATTAGTCAAACAGTGCAAATAAATAAAAAAGAAACCTCAATGAGGTCTGTGCATTGATAAAGAGAAAAAAAAATCCACAGGTTTGGGTCCTGCAGGGATTTGAACCTAGGACCCTTGTGCCTGGAGACCAAAACTTTACCTCTCAGCTACTCACAATGCTTTACATAAACAGACCTTTCTTTACTTATAATAGATTTTTATTGGTACAATTTTATCCATAAACATATAAAAACATGCATGCATAAGATGAACAAAGGCTCTACTATATAAGTACAAGAGTCCAGTGAGTAAGTGATCAATTTGTCGTGTAGGCCTTCAATACTACGACCAAGAATGACAGGTCAACAGAAAGAACATAATACGCGCCACGACCGGGAGGCACAGCCAACCAGACTCTCCTCCCACCAGTGGACAATGAGTCTGAACACTGATTGACAAACGGACCTTTCTTTGACTACATAGAGGAAAGGTCTGGTGATGTCATCCTGCTGGGTCACATGATCTGCAATTCAAACAAATCACACACGCCTCCTTCTGAGCACACAGAGCTGAAGAGCTGGATGCAGGTATGAAATGAGATCGTGGCAAAACCCCTTTAACCATATCCTCAGAGTGGTAAAACATTATGAAAACTATCCAAGTTTGGTGTCACCATTGCGTACCGACCCGAAAAAGTGTGATATCGTGTCATTTATACAAAACCGTGAACTCCATAAAAATGGAACCACTACAAAGATGGTGCAGTTGCGCTATTTCTTTACATTCCACCCCACAAGGAATTTTTGGGGGGGGATTTCCCAGCATGCTATGTGTTACGGTCAATGCTACTATTAGAAAGTACATTTTGCCCCGCAAAAAACAGGCCCTCATAAGACTATGAAGGCAGAAAAATAAAAAATGATGGCTCATGCAAAGCAGGGAGGAAAAAATGAAAACCGAAAATCTGAAAATTGCTGCGTCCTGAGGGCGTTAAAGATATTTGCCAATATCATAGATAAATATTGTTTTTTTTTTCTTCTGTTCAGGTGATTGATATGACCGGACGAGAGCAGAAGGTCTACTACAGCTACAGCCAGATCTCCCACAAACACAACATCCCAGGGGAGACGCCAACGGGTGGGAAGGAGGAGAAGCCTCAGGGCTTTGTCCTGCCGGAACTAGAGCACAATCTGCAGCTACTGATCGAGATGACGGAGCAGGAGATCATCCAGAACGACCGGCAGCTGCAGTACGAGAAGGACATGGTTGTCAATCTCACCCACGAGCTGGAAAAACTCTCCGAAGTGCTCTCCAGGGAGGACAAAGCCATCTATAACCTGAGCCAGGTCCTGAAGACAGTGGAGGAGTGCGAGCAGAGGATGCAGCCGGGCTGTGACAATCCCCTGACGCTGGAGGAGTGCGCACGCGTTTTCCAGATGCTGCAAGACAAGTATTACGAAGAATACAAGATGTCGGAGAAGACCGACCTGGCGGTGGCCATCGTCTACCCCCTGATGAAGGAGTTCTTCAAAGACTGGAACCCCTTAAGGGTAAGTGAACTGAAATATCTTGTGAGAGAACATCAACTATATTATAGAGATTAGACATAAGGAGTATATCAGAATAGCAGTAACGCCACAAAACTGATGGCGATATTTGGGAAACTTTTAGGGGGACATGTATGAAAATCTAAGACTTTCTTTGTTGCCCATAGCGACCAACCAGAGCTCATAGCGACCAACCAGAGCTCATAGCAACCATTCAGCCCATAGCAACCAATCGGCCCATAGCAACCAATCGGCCCATAGCAACCAATCAGAGCTCAGCTTTTTATTTTTCCAGTGCACTATATGAAATGAAAGCTGAGCTCTGATTGGTTGCTATGGGCTCTAATTGGTTGCTCTGAGCTCCTGTTGCCATGGGCTCTGATTGGTTGCTATGGGCTCTGGTCGCTATGGGCTCTGAATGGTTGCTATGGGCTCTAATTGGTTGCTCTGAGCTCTGGTTGCTATGAGCTCTGATTGGTTGCTATGGGTTCTGATTTGTTGCTATGGGTTCTGATTTGTTGCTATGAGCTCTGGTTGCTATGGGCAACAGGACAGTCTTACTGCTAGACAGTTTTCATACATAAGGCCCAATTTTTTATTTTTTTTTTAAAGGGAATGTGTCATCAAAAAATAAGTCATTGTTTAAGTCCTGTTTTTATTTTAAACACATTTTTTAGGAATTATTGGTTGTTTTTTTTAATTTTTCATATCATTTTCAATATTTTTTAATAATTCTTAATTCTTGCAGTTTTCACTTTGGCCACTAGGCCTTGTTTGCTCTGCATTAACAGCGAGAGATGCTTTACAGCAGCTTCATGCACATAGGAGACTTAAGACTGACTCAGTCCCATTGACTTCTATAGGAGAGTTTTCTAGGCATGCTCTGTGACCTGGGAAGAGGTCAGTGTGCAGGGGGGTGAACTGTGACTATCTCCTCTTGTGACTGGTGCATCCTGTGTGTTATCTATTCACACTGGTGTCTCCTTTCAGTTTGACCCTCTTTGTGCTGATAATGAGCAGACAACTGAGAATCTTTCTGTACAGAACAGGAAGTGTCAGACATTATTAGGCCTAGTGGCCAAAGTGAAAACTGCAGCACTTGAGAATTATTAAAAAATATTGAAAGTGATATGGAAAATTAAAAAAAACAACCAAAAATTCTTAAAAAATGTGTTTAACATAAAAACATGAGTTAAACAATAAGTCATTTTTGATGACACATTCCCTTTAACTAAGCCTTGTTATTGGTTTTTGAACTAATTCATTTATTTGTCACGTAAATGACTAATTCTGGTGGATTCATGTTTTAGGACCCTATGTACGGAATTGATATCATGACCAAGTGGAAGAATCTCCTGGAAGAAGGTCATTTGTCCCACAGCGCACAGGACACGTCAATGGACTCATATCACAGGTATGTTCTGGATTCTCTTTCTGAACAGACCTTAATTAAAAAAAACAAAAAAACCTGCATTAGTTTCTGACCATTTACCTTAAAGGGGTTGTCCACTTCCTAAAAAAATAATAATATGCTCCTGGAGCAGCAATAAAATAAGAAAAATCTATACGTCCTGGGTCCCCAATTCCAGTGATGCTTCTTATTCTTCTACTTCCAAAAGGGGGCATCACCGCTGGAGCCGCTGATTGCCTGCCGCGGTCACATACCGCTGCATCGCCGTTCGGAGCTGCTCACTTCCAAATAGTGATAAGGGGCACCTAAATTGTGAAGACAATCAGCAGCTACAGCGGCGACATGCCCCTTGAGGAAGTAGGAGAAAACAGAAGACTGGAGAGATGCGGCTCTGGAAGTGAGGACTGGAGGAAGTTGGGTATAGGTTTTGTTTATTGGTGCCCCAGGAGCATAATATGTTGTGTTTTTATGAATCGGGCAACCTCTTTTGAGCGATTTGCCACCAAACATTTGATGATGATGTCTTAGAGGAATTGTGTCATCAAAAATGAGTCATTGTTTAAGTACCATTTTTATGTTAAACACATTTTTTAGGAATTTTTGGTTTTTTTATTTATTTTTCATTTCACTTTCAATATTTTTTAGTAATTCTTAAAGGGGATTTGCCAAGACGCAAGTTACTTACCTTCTTATCAGCACAGGGAGAATGTCAAAAAATCATGCTGAGTCATGAAAGCTGCAGGGCGGAGAGGGAGGTGGTGAGTAAGGAGTGAGGATTTAGGGAGCGTCTCAAAACTTAAGTGAAATAACAGTACAACAGTGGATTCTCAATACAGCAAGACACAGACTCATACACTGCACTTTCTACCCTGTGCCTCAAAAGCTCATTCATTTTGCCTGTCATCAGATAAGAATTGTTTCAGCGCGGCCTGTCAGCTCCTGGGTCGTGTCTAGTGGAAGCTTTCAGGTAACTAAGGGGGATTGAGCAATGCTGTAGCTCTCAGAGGCTTCACTTTTTGTAATCACATATATTTAGAAAAGTGATGAAATACCCATTTTGGAGGTTCCCACGTCAACATTACATGGTGGCAAAACCTCTTTAAGTCTTGCAGTTTTCACTTTGGCCACTAGGCCTTGCTTGCATTGCTTTAACAGCGGTCAGAGATGCTTTACAGTAGCTTCATGCACATAGGAGACTTAAGACTGACTAGTCCCATTCACTTCTATAGGAGAGTTTTCTAGTCATGCTCTGTGACCTGGGAAGAAATCCGTGTGCAGGGAGGTGAACGGGACTGTGTCTATCTCCTCTTGTGACTGGTGGATCCTGTGTGTTATCTATTCACACTGTTGTCTCCTTTCAGTTTGACCCTCTTTGTGCTGATAATGAGCAGACAACTGAGAATCTTTCTGTACAGAACAGGAAGTGTCAGACTATTATTAGGCTTAGTGGCCAAAGTGAAAACTGCAGGACTTAAGAATTATTAAAAAATATTGAAAGTGTAATGGAAAATTAAAAAAAAAACATAACTAAAAATTCTTAAAAAATGTCTTGAACATAAAAACGTGAGTTAAACAGTAAGTCATTTTTGATGACACATTCCCTTTAAAAGAGTGATTGGCTGGACACCCTCATCTTTTCCAAGAGGTCCTACAATGTCTCCTGCTTCTAGATCCGGCTGGAGGTTTAGTTAGATTTGTATGATGTTTTTTTTTGTTTTTTGTTTTTTGCAGGCTTCTTTGGGACACATGGATCCCGTTCCTGAGAACTATCATCTCCCAGTGGCAACCCAGAAACTGTGCGCCCATGGTGGACTTTTTGGACAGCTGGGTCTATTTGTTGCCTGTCTGGATTCTAGATAATATACTGGACCAGCTCATTTTTCCTAAATTACAGAAAGAGGTTAGTTGGTTGTTGCACTGCTCTTATATACGTCCCAAATGACAGGGGAAGGTTTTTCCGATGTTCTGTACATTAAAGGGGTGTTCCCCGCCTCCCTCCTCACACAGGTATGGAGTATCAATAGGAGATGCAATAATTGTGTGATGGGTGCTGGTCCTCTTTCTTGAGAATTGAAAGGTGGTTGGAACTCTCCCATTCATTTCAGTGGGCGCTCCGAGTACAGCCAAGCATATTAATGGGAGGTACAAGATTCTTGTGGTTAAAGGGGTATTCCCATCTAAATGATTAGCTGTAGACATAGGTAAAGAATATTAACCCCTTAAGCCCCAGGCCTGAAAAGTTGTTAATGACCAGAACATTTTTTTAGTTTTTGCCTCCTTGCGTTTCAACAGTTGTAACTTTTTTATTTTTTCCGTGACGCAGTTGGATGAGGCCTCGTTTTATTCGGGACAAGTTTTACTTTATGGGGGAATGTTTGAGTTCACTTATAAATAATTGCATAATTTTTTTTATTTTTTTTTTACATTTTTTTTTACACCATTCACATTTCACACTTAATAACTTGTTAGATTAATTCTACAGGTTATTACGGACGTGTGGATTCCTAATATGTGTAGGGTTTTTTTGTGTGTCTAATATATGCACAATTATTTTTTATTAAATATTTATTTTTATTTTATTATTTATTTTTTTATTAATTTTTTTTTACACTTTTCATGTTTTTTACTTTTTTTTTTTTTTTTTTTGATCCCATGAAGGGAGATCTGTTTTACATTTTTTTTTTTTTTTGTGCGTTGTTCTTTTACAGTTAGTAATTTATTAGCATATATGAATATGCTAATAAATTATAATCTGTGTCAGTCTGACACAGGCAGTGATCAGGGCAGCACACAGTCTGTACTGGTCAATGGCTTATTACACAGACAGCCCTGGGGCTACTCTGGGTCCCCAGGGCTGACTGTGCAGCCGTTCCCCGGGCTCTGTCGGGTCACCAGGTGTTCTGATCACCCGACAGAGCAGGGAAAACCTTTGATTGCGCTGCGGTGACGATCCGCCGCAATCAAAGTGTTGAAGCACTGGGGTGCGGAGGTTTCCCCCTCTCCCCGGTGCTTGCAAGAGCTGTGCTGGGAACAGGGCTGCGTAGTACAGCCCGATCTCAGCGCAGCTGCGGCGCCCGGAGCCGCAAACTCCGATGTCTGCAGCGACGCCAAAAGATGTCGCTGTAGACGAACGACCTGCACCAGCCGACGTCAAAAGAGTTAAAGGGGTTGTCTCACTATAAAGAATAGCTTTCAATATGTAGGGAGCGGTAAATGAAGACTTTTTCCAATTATATTGCTTAGTTTATTTTGCTTTGTTGAGGCAATTAGAGAGCTTTTATTTGCTCTTAGTGCACACAGGTTTCTCTGGTTACCATCCTGCTCTCCCTTTCTCTCCGCTTGTTGCCTTATCTGAGAGCAGGGAGTGACGTCACTGTAGGTCAGTGCACAGGACTCTGGCAGCTTGAGGACAGTGTGTGTTATCTCTGACAAACAAAGGAGATTAATTATTTGTTTACTTTGAGCTCTGAAGCTATTTGCTCTCACATCACTGCAATTAGACGAACTGTGAATATGGAGCTGATATGCTTATCACTGCTATAGAACCACCCACAGCCTAACCAGGAATTTATCTTAAACTGCTTGTGACTCTGTGAAATAGCATGGAGAGACAACGCCTTAAACCAAATACATTGTTGTACACGTTTTTCTCTAGTTACCGCCCAACTCTCTCTGCTCTAGCAGTGGCTGGGATGGTGAGATCACTCCCTGCTGTTTCTTACCAGCAGCATGGAAGCTTTTTTATCTTTCTTACTGACAAACTTTAACACTTTAGAGCTCTGTAGTGGTTCAGATCCCTCCATTACTAATGTTCCTCTAACAGGCTCAGCTAGGAATAGCAGAGCTGAAATGTCAGTCACTACTGTAGAACCACCCATAGCCTGAACAGGAAGTAGGAGCCTGAAGCTGTGGAACTGCCCACAACCTAAAAAGGAAGTGGGAGCCTGAAGCTGTAGAAACACTCACAGCCTAAACAGGAAGTGGGAGCCTGAAGCTGTAGAAACACTCACAGCCTGAACAGGAAGTGGGAGCCTGAAGCTGTAGAATTGCCCAAAACCTGAACAGGAAGTGGGAGCCTGAAGCTGTAGAACACCCACACAGCCTGAAACAGGAAGCGGGGAGCCTGAGCTGTAGAACCGCCCTCAGCCTGAACAGGAAGTGGGAGGCTGAAGCTGTACAACCACCCATAGCCTGAACAGGAAGTGGGAGTCTGAAGCTGGGTGTGAAAAACAGGCTGTGTGAAACAGTATGGGGAGAACACTCCTTTACAGGGGTTGTCTCACTACATTGATTCCTCTTACCTCAGTCCTGTTTTCTTGGTTTAATTTTGAATTCAGGGGCGTGTTTACTGGCTTCTACTAGGCTGCAGTAGAAGCCAGGTCTGTAGCTATAGCAACCAGTGCTGGCAGCCTATCAGGATAGATTGAACAGGTCTGTATCTATAGCAACCAGTGCTGGCAGGCTTACAGCAGAGATCGAACAGGTCTGTAGCTATAGCAACCAGTGCTGACAGTCTATCAGGAGGGATCAAACAGATCTGTAGCTATAGACCTGAGGAGCTGATGCAGCCCATACAAGAGCGGATATCTAGGAACAGGTAGGACACTGTCAATGGACACGTATTGCAAAGTGACTTGTTTTTGCAATATATTTAACATAAAAAGCAGCAATCCTTGCAGTGAGACAACCCCTTTAAGAAAAGAGAGTGTTGATATTTTTGAGTGTTATGAGGTTTTTCTCATCTCGTGTGTGTGTGTATATATATATCTTCACAGATGACTTTTTTCCAGTTTTCCAATGAATCTAAAATAACAAATGAACCAACTTCGAAATGGTCTCCATTGAAAACATCCTTCCGTTCTGTGTATACAGCTCCTACACAGACGTATGTGTCTCCATTGTTACAGAACACAAACAAAGCCAGGTAGTCTGATCCTGCAGACCTATGTGACTGTAATTTATATGGCTGCAGGATATGATAGGGTTTGCGTAAAGAGAACCTGTCACATAGATTATGCCCCTCTTGCTGAGGGCAGAACAAGCTAGTGTCAGACCTGCTGTTTCCAGCGCTGTGCCCCTTATTCTGTAAGATGCTGGAGTTTTCGTGTATTTAATGCTCAAATCTGCAGTTTTCAGCCAGAAAAGAGTCATTCGAAGAGTCCTTCAGAGAGTCAGTTTTTTCACACCCGGCCAATTGGAGCTAGCCCCCCACCCCAACTGACAAACCTATTACTTTGAATAGGTAGAAACATTTTGAATAACTGTCAGTGGGCGGAGCTAGCCTTTGGTGGGTGGAGCTAACACCTGCTCATGAATAAGATTTGAGGGGTAAATACTCTAAAACTGCAGCATCTTACAGAATAAAGGACACAGTGCTGGAAACAGCAGGTCTGACACTGGCTTGTGCTGTCCTCAGCAAGGGGGGCATAATCTATGTGACAGTTTCCCTTTAACGTTTGTTGCCCTCTAGACACAATGGACTTTACTGGGGCGGTGTACACAAAACACCACAATAATTTTTTTTTTTTATCTGGACTATTTTCAAAGTTCACTTTTTATTTTGCAGGCATTGGAGCAATAAAGAATAGTTGCAGCAGTGCACACAGCCTGGAAATGACAATATTGTTCCTGTTATTAAATCAGTATGGTTTTCTGACTATGGATTTTATGTGTCTAGGTTGAAAACTGGAACCCGCTGACAGACACTGTCCCAATACATTCATGGATTCACCCCTGGCTGCCACTGATGCAGTCCCGGCTCGAGCCGCTGTTCTCTCCAATTAGAAACAAGCTGGCCAACGCTCTTCAGAAGTGGCATCCCAGCGACTCCTCCGCCAAGCTGATCCTGCAGCCCTGGAAGGAGGTTTTCACTCCCGGATCCTGGGAAGCCTTCATGGTGAAAAATATTGCACCCAAGTTGGGTAAGATTACATGCCCAAAAAAATCTCCAATCCCATAGACTTTGAACAGAGCAGCGGTGCACGTGTTTGAACACTGCTCGGTTCAAAGACTTCTAGTGAAGAAGGATGAGAGGAGGGCTCTTGGTTCTCCTGTTTTAGCGGGAAGGATGAGGGGAGGGCTCTTGGGCTCCTGTTTTAGCGATTTTGGAGGGGCCCAGTGTTGTGATTTGGGAAACCCCAAAAAGGGCTCTACTTTCCAGCAGGGGACCAACTCAGTATATTAGTTGCCAAAGAAATCCCAGCCTGACACTTTCTCAGACAAAAGAGTTCTTCTAAGTTTATTACACACACTCAAGGTTTTTAACAGGTTGGGGGTGTACACATTCCTTAAGCAACATAAACCCTCTTGATTGGCTCTTCTTATCTACATCTTAAATGACCCTCCTCTCTCTTTGTTAGAGAGAAGAAAAACATCCAAGGTGGGCAGCCATCTTTGGGAATATCTGGGTGTGTCTGAACACAGACGCCATTTGGGGACTGGAATTTGACATACATTAATCATTTTATAACGTTATCCTTTACAAGCAGATTTATATGCGGCCATTTGCTAACACATTAAAAAGTGTATGATTATACAGGCAGCTTTTACGTGCGTTATATAAAGACATGTGAGGTATTTATACTGATTTAATACATTAAAATAGAGACACAAAGGATCACACATATATAACCTTTGTTCCCATCCACAACACCAGTGATCAGACATTTATCACTTCCAATGGATGGTTTCCTGACCATAACTCTGTTATCTGATGAGAGCAGGGAGTGACATCACCCCATGGATGGACTGAGCTCAGAGCATACTAATCATCTCTAAAAAGATTACAGATAAGCCATTGTTTTCTGTCCTGACATCACATGTAGATTGTGTTAAATGAAGAGAAAACATGTGCTGTACTTGTCAGTGTAATGGCTCTGCTACTTAGATATGCAATAGAACCACCCACAGCCTCAATGAGACAAAGTGAGTGTAAAACTGCTTGTGACTCAGTGAAACAGCGTGGTGAGAAAACCCCTTTAAGGCTTTGGAGCACCTCTTTAATGTTTTCCTGTTGTAGATTTTGAACAAGGAGAACTAGTTTGATGCACTCTCTTCTTAAGGCTACAGAAGAGAGTGCATAATGTAGCCGTGATGTTGATGAAGAACGTGTCCCTGTCTTTGGCAGGTATGTGTATTGGAGAGTTCATCATTAATCCGCACCAGCAGCACATGGACGTGTTCCACTGGGTCATGGATTGGGAGGGGATGATCTCTCTATCGAGCCTCGTAGGACTCCTGGAGAAACATTTCTTTCCCAAGTGGCTACAGGTAAGTGGATTACAGACTGGGCTTGTGCGTCGCGTTGTCTCAGTCTGGTCAAGCTTCAAAGACACTTAGGCTATGTTCACACGGTGTAATTAAGGGCACGTATTTCGCCCCGCAATTACCCGTTGTTCGGAGTGGGCGGGCGGGGGGCCGGCAGCCCACCGGCCCCAAAACACATGCATTAGTCCCCCGGTGCTATACGCCGTGAATAATTGAAAATGTCACTTCTCTCCCCCTCGGCGAAATTTGGCGAGCGGAGAGAGAGGCGTAATCCAATTCTCTATGAAACTGGGGATTACCGTAATGACTGGGACGTATCTCGCCCCGTATTTAGCGCAGTACGGCGCGAAATACGGGGCGAGATACGTCCAAATATAAGCCATGTGAACATAGCCTTAGAGTTGACACATGAAGTAAATAAGCTAAAATACAGTGTAGATAGATGTCCACTATGTTAGTTAATGGTTAAATTTTTAACCAATTGTTGTGGCTTCTGAACTGAGCAGATTTTTCCTTTAAATACCGCCAATTCACATTATAATAACCACTAATAGTTAGTATTATCGCCATGTGCAGCACGGACAGCAGCTAGGCGGGTTAGGAGTGCCTCGACTGCATCCCACAGCTGGGAGGGTCCACCACCACCCAGGGGCTCCACAGCTGGGAGGGTCCACCACCATCCAGGGGCTCCACAGCTGCTGGAGGGTCCACCACCATCAAGGGACTCCACAGCTGCTGGAGGGTCCATAGAGCCAACACCACCATCCAGGGGGCTCCACAGCTGCTGGAGGATCCATAGAGCCAACACCACCATCCAGGGGCTCCACAGCTGCTGGAGGGTCCATAGAGCCAATACCACCATCCAGGGGCCCCACAGCTGCTGGAGGGTCCATAGAGCCAACACCACCATCCAGGGGCTCCACAGCTGCTGGAGGGTCCATAGAGCCAACACCACCATCCAGGGCTCCCACAGCTGCTGGAGGGTCCATAGAGCCAACACCACCATCCAGGGCTCCCACAGCTGCTGGAGGGTCCATAGAGCCAACACCACCATCCAGGGGCTCCCACAGCTGCTGGAGGGTCCATAGAGCCAACACCACCATCCAGGGGCTCCCACTGCTGCTGGAGGGGCCATAGAGCCAACACCACCATCCAGGGGCTCCCACAGCTGCTGGAGGGTCCATAGAGCCAACACCACCATCCAGGGGCTCCACAGCTGCTGGAGGGTCCATAGAGCCAACACCACCATTCAGGGGCCCCACACAGGCTCATTTGGGATCTGGAGAATTAGGGGCCAGGGTAGTACTTGGAAGTCTTGGTCCTGCTCTTCCAGCCAATGTCGGACATTTCTAGCTGTGTGACATGTCGCATTGTTTTGCTGGAAGATCCCATCCGCCCCAGGGAAGACAATCAGTATGTACGGTTGTATATGATCTGCAAGGATGGATTCATACCCAAAAAGGTTGAGATTGCTTCCTTCCAACCCTGTGTCAATCAACAGAGGTCCAATTATGTGAAAATGTAAGCCTTTACTGGCAGTAGGATTAGCAGAGGTGCAGTGACATCCGTCTGCTCCGGGGCCCCATACACAGTAGGGTTAGCAGAGGTGCAGTGACGTCCGTCTGCTCTGGGGCCCCATACACAGTAGGGTTAGCAGAGGTGCGGTGACATCCGTCTGCTCCGGGGCCCCATACACAGTAGGGTTAGCAGAGGTGCAGAGACGTCAGTCTGCTCCGGGGCCCCATGCACAGTAGGGTTAGCAGAGGTGCAGTGACGTCCCTCTGCTCTGGGGCCCCATACACAGTAGGGTTAGCAGAGGTGCAGTGACATCCGTCGACACTGGGGCCCCATACACAGTAGGGTTTAGCAGAGGTGCAGTGACATCCGCCTGCTCCGGGGCCGCATACACAGTAAGGTTAGCAAGGTGCAGTGACATCCATCTGCTCCGGGGCCCCATACACATAGGTTAGCAGAGGTGCAGTGACGGCCGTCTGCTCCGGGGCCCAATACACAGTAGGGTTAGCAGAGGTGCAGTGACGTCCGTCTCCTCTGGGGCCCCATACACAGTTGGGTTAGCAGAGGTGCAGTGACTTCCGTCTTCTCTGGGGCCCCATACACAGTAGGGTTAGCAGAGGTGCAGTGACATCCGTCTGCTCTGGGGCCCCATACACAGTAGGGTTAGCAGAGGTGTGGTGACATCCGTCTGCACAGGGGCCCCATACACAGTAGGGTTAGCAGAGGTCGTGTGACATCCATCTGCTCGGGGGCCCCATACACAGTAGGTTCAGCAGAGGTGCAGTGACATCCGTCTGCTCCGGGGCCCCATACACAGTAGGGTTCACTGTTGTGTTAGACACACGTTTGGTCGCCCCCAGGGTCATTTTGGCGGTGAGCTGTATCGTGTCAGTTGCCCAACAACCTTCATTGTTTAAAAGTGTAAAAAATATATTAAAAGTTCAAATCACCCCCCTTTTGGCATTTTACAAATAAAAAAATAAGATAATAAAAAAGTGACACATATTTGGCATCGCTGCGTCTGAAAAAGTGAGATCTTTTTATAAATCTAACATCATTTATCCTGTACGCTGAACACCCACCGTAGAAGAAAAAAATTCCAAACACCAAAATTTCGCTTTTTTGGTCATTTCATGTCCCTTAAAAATTGGAATAACAGTGTTCAAAAAAGTCGCATGTATTCCAAACTGGTAGTAATAAAAAGTCCACTTCAGCCCGCAAAAAATACACACTCACGTCCGTAGGTGTTAGTACAAAAACGTTATTGGTGGCAGAAAATGGTGGTGCAGTGCAAATTTGAAAAATAGAAAATGTTTGCCGGAATTTTATCAACCTTCAGAATACAGAGAACACATCATTTAGTGAACGGCGTAAAAAAGAAATCCCTGCAAACATGGCGCAAGTACTTTGCCAAAAAAAGCCCTCATATGTCTATGTAGGGGGAAAATTTAAAAAGTTATGGCTCTGGGAAGGTGGGGAGGGAAAAACGAACGTGTCAACCAAAATCAATGCAAGGTCCTTAAAGGGTTAAAGGGGTTGTCTCATTATAAGAATTGCTTTTTATGTTAAAGATCTTGCAAAAACAAGTCACTTTGCAATATGTGTCCATTAGCAGTGTCCTACCTATTCCTAGATATCCCCTCTTGTATGGGCTGCATCAGCTCCTCAGGTCGCTATAGCTACAGACCTGTTCAATCTCTCCTGATAGGCTGCCAGCACTGGTTGCTATAGCTACAGACCTGTTCAATCTCTCCTGATAGGCTGCCAGCACTGGTTGCTATAGCTACAGACCTGTTCAATCTCTCCTGATAGGCTGCCAGCACTGGTTGCTATAGCTACAGACCTGTTTACTCTCTCCTGACAGGCTGCCAGTGCTGGTCGCTATAGCTACAGACCTTTTTGATCTCTCCTGATAGGCTGCCAGCACTGGTTGCTATAGCTACAGACCTATTTACTCTCTCCTGATAGGCTGCCAGTGCTGGTTGCTATAGCTACAGACCTTTTTACTCTCTCCTGATAGGCTGCCAGTGCTGGTCGCTATAGCTACGGACCTGTTTGATCTCTCCTGATAGGCTGCCAGCGCTGGTCGCTATAGCTACAGACCTGTTTGATCTCTCCTGATAGGCTGCCAGCACTGGTTGCTATAGCTACAGACCTATTTACTCTCTCCTGATAGGCTGCCAGTGCTGGTTGCTATAGCTACAGACCTGTTGATCTCTCTGATAGCTGCCAGTGCTGGTCGCTATAGCTACGGACCTGTTGATCTCTCCTGACAGGCTGCCAGCGCTGGTCGCTATAGCTACAGACCTGTTTGATCTCTCCTGATAGGCTGCCAGCACTGGTTGCTATAGCTACAGACCTATTTACTCTCTCCTGATAGGCTGCCAGTGCTGGTTTCTATAGCTACAGACCTGTTCGATCTCTCCTGATAGGCTGCCAGCGCTGGTTGCTATAGCTACAGACCTGGCTTCTCCTGCAGCTTAGTGGAAGCCAGTAAACACACCCCTGTATTCAAAATGAAACCAAGAAAACAGGACTGAGGTGAGAGGAATCAAGGTAGTGAGACAACCCCTTTAAAGAGCTAGATTGATTTCCAGAAATATATAAATTCTTTCGGCATTTGCACAACGAACCTTGCATGTGATTGCTCACTGCACATATCCAGCTATTCTCCTGTGGCTGCAGTTTTACTTTGGCTCCTTA
This sequence comes from Phyllomedusa bahiana, assembly GCA_025379985.1. Taxonomy (NCBI): domain Eukaryota; kingdom Metazoa; phylum Chordata; class Amphibia; order Anura; family Hylidae; genus Phyllomedusa; species Phyllomedusa bahiana. Next base: position 41,874 of record JAODAL010012730.1, read on the forward strand.
CTAACTCTCCGTGTTCTTTGCAGGTGTTGTGTTCCTGGCTCAGTAATAATCCAAACTATGAGGAGATAACAAAGTGGTATCTTGGCTGGAAGTCGATGTTCTCGGATCAGGTTTTAGCCCATCCAGGAATCAAGGACAGGTTTAATGAAGCATTGGACATTATGAACAGAGCCGTCTCCTCTAATGTTGGTGAGTACAGGCAGGCGCAAATTGAGATTCATTTTGCAAAGCTAATAATCGCCTATTGCTCTACATCTCCTCCCATTAAAGGCTGACCAGTTGGAGGGAAGGAAGGGTACTGGGATCAGATAGACACTCACTAATTTAATGGGGTGTTGTCATCGCAGACTTATCGATATTATAGTCTGCGGGTCCCACACCTGTCTGGAGAACGGGCCCCCCAAAAGTCTCAGTGCAGAACAGAGAGGTCTCCCTTGCATCATACCCTCCATTGTGTTTTATAGGGGTTCTGACTACAGCTGAGTGTGTGCTCGGCTTTACTCAGAACTCCCATTGAAAAGAGCAGTGCGTGCCGCAAAAGCACAACCTCCCCTCCATTCTGCACAGAGACTTTCAGGGGACCGTTCCCAAAATAGATGTGGGACCCGCAACTATCAGGCTATCATATCAATGTGCCATAAAGGGGTGTTCACACTGAAGGCATGTCCCCACGGCACTGAGAAAATACCGGTCGGATTGTCCGACCAGTATTTGCTCTCTTTTTGTGGCTGTGCACACGGCTGCAGGGGGACGGCTTTTTTTCTGCTGTTTGTGGAGAGAAGCCCTCCCCCCTTCGCATTGACATGTGCATATTTCACCCGAAAACCAGGCAGAAGAATGAACATGTTGAATGTTTTTCGGACCGCTGCACGGATTTTCCATAGAGGTCCGTTCTTATGTTTGACAGCCGGTTTACAGACGTTTCTCAAAACTGAAAACTGTCTGTAAAACCGTCTGAGAAACCGGCCGTGGGGACAAGCCCTAAAAATCATCCACATAGCCCGAGCCAACCAGGTTACCGAATGAGGAGGGCGGCTCTTGCAGCTTTCCTCCCCATTCATTTTTAAGGGAGTTCTGAATGTAGCCAACCACATTCACTATATTTGGAACTCACATAGAAATGAATAGGGAGGACGGCTGCAAGCACTGCCCTCCTCATTCTGTAACACGGTTGACAGGTAGCTAGCCATGGACCGGCCTGTTACCCCATATTCTCTGAATAGGCACTAGTACATACTTATGGGGATTTAACCATGCACATAGAGCCTGTACAGCGGCACAATCCTCGTGGTTCCATGTTACTAAGCCATCTGCTCTGTGTGTATTTCCGTATGATAGCATCTTGCAGCACCATATTACTGTCCTACAGAGAATACCTCAGTAATATAACCTGCAATGGAGCATGGCACAATTTTTCACATATTCACACATTTCGTTTGCATTTGAAAGTAGAAAAATATCCATATAACCCTATATATCAGAGAGCTCAGCTCTTCTCTATCATATAACCCTATATATCACAGAGCTCAGCTACTCTCCTCTATCGTATAACCCTATATATCACAGAGCTCAGCTTCTCTCCTGTATCATATAACCCTATATATCACTGAGCTCGAGCTTCTCTCCTCTATCATATAACCCTTATATCACAGAGCTAGCTTCTCCTCCATCAATAACCTATATATCACAGAGCTCAGCTTCTCTCCTGTATCATATAACCCTTATATCACAGAGCTCGGCTTCTCTCCTCTTCATATAACCTATATATCACAGAGCTCAGCTCCTCTCCTCCATCATATAACAATATATATCACAGAGCTCAGCTTCTCCTGTATCATATAACCTATAATCACAGAGCTCGGCTTCTCTCCTCTATCATATAACCCTATATATCACAGAGGTCAGCTACTCTCCTCCATCATATAACCCTATATATCACAGAGCTCAGCTTCTCTCCTCTATCATATAACCCTATATATCACAGAACTCAGCTTCTCTCCTCCATCATATAACCCTATATATCACAGAGCTCAGCTACTCTCCTCCATCATATAACCCTATATATCACAGAGTTCAGCTTCTCTCCTCCATCATATAACCCTATATATCACAGAGCTCGATGTGAGCTACCCCCCCCCCAGCCTCAGAAAGGGACTCTGCTTTGAGGCAAGACCCTCTTTAACAGGGAAACTATATAACTAGAAGTTGTTGTTTTTTTTTTCTGCTGTTATGTTGTTACAAAATGGTTATATATATATATATATATATATATATATATATATATATATATATATATATATATATACACACACACACATATATACACATATATATATATATATATATATACACACACACACACATATATACACATATATATATATATATATATATACACACACACATATATACACACATTATTATTATATATATATATCATATCATTATATATATACACACACATTATACACATATATATATATATATATATATATATATATATATATATATACACACACACACCACACACACAATACTCCTTTATGTCAATTTTCACACCTAAATGACCCTTGTTCTCTGTGCTCACCCCCTTCTCCATCCCATATAGGTGCGTACATGCAGCCCGGTGCCCGGGAAAGCATCGCCTACCTGACCCAGACGGAGAGGAGGAAGGACTTCCAGTACGAGGCCATGCAGGAGCGGCGTGATGCAGAGAGCATTGCACAGAGAGGCATAGGAGTGACCTCCGTACCCATGAACTTCAAGGACTTGATCCAGTCTAAAGCAGAGGAGCATAACATCGTCTTTATGCCTCTTATCGGCAAACGGCACGAAGGGAAGCAGCTGTACAACTTCAACCGCATCGTCATCTACATAGACAGAGGTGTGGTGTATGTGCAGGGCGAGAAGACGTGGGTGCCCACCTCCCTGCAGAGCCTGATAGACATGGCCAAGTAGAGGAGATGTGCCCTGCTCCTCAAGCTTGTATGTAAATGTTGTACAGAGTCCCCCAATGAGAGACTATGGAAGGAACCATCACTTTTTACTGCCATGAACTATGTTTTTTTACTGGTGTTTATTACATGACTTAATTGCACCAACTATGATTGGTCCTACAGACAGAAGGCAGATTAACAGGGTTGTCCCGTCGACAGGAGAGGCCATGAATGTGGGATAGGTGCAGGTCCCACCTCTGGGAGCCGCACTCCTCTCGAGAACAGGTCCTGGAAAATCTCCTTTGAGAATGGAGAGGAGGTTGGAACTCTCCCAGTCATATCCATAGGGGAGATGGGAAAACCCCTTTAAATCGTCGAGATCTCCTAACTCTGTAAAGACTAAATTATCTGGAATAAATTAAATACGACCATTTCTAAGAGCTGCTTCTGGTTTCTGATGATTGGTTGCTTGCTATTTTAAAACACCCTTTTTGCAAAGTCCTAGTTAATAGACCGTGGGTCCCGACTTCAGGACCCTCTTCTGTTAACCAGAGCAGAAAGCTATGGAGCTGTCAGTAGGTCAGTGCATTACATTGACAGTCCATTACTTTCAGTGGACATTGAGGCACATTTATTATGGCAACTGCCCCAAAATACTGGTGTACGTTCTTTGCAGCATATTTAGGGTAAATTCATATTCAAATTCTGACGCTGTTTTTGGCGCTATTTTCGGAGCATTTCCTCACTCAAAACAGCGTAAAAAAACAGAGCTGTGGAGTCGGCAAGACAAAGCCCCGACTCCCACTCCTCAATTTCCCAAACCTCCAACCAAGACTCCCGACTCCAACTCTTGACTCCCTCATACACGGCGCATGTTTAAGTGATTACTTTAGTAAAATGGTAACATCAGGCTCTTTATTACCTTATGATACAACAATCAAGCTATTAAGGTAGAACCGACACTGACAAGCAAAAGGGTAACAATGTTTTGATCTTTTGAACACTTGTGGGTAGAGTTGAAGAAAAAGCTGTATTTGTATCCAAGTCCAGTCTGCACCAACATTGGGAATGTTTAGAAGAGACCTGGGATCAGATTTTGGTCAGGACCTGCTTGAATCTGATTCAGAGTCCAGAAGGATTCAGGCAGAGCTGAAAGCCAAAGGTGGATTTACCAAATACTAACAAAATAATAAAAACTAACATTTTGATTTTTAGGAGCAAAACAGTAACAATGCAGTTACAGGAAAGAATCTGCAGAACTCAGCAGATGCTAAATACTTGCAAGTCACATTTATGTATAAGATGTAAGATGACTGTATATAAAATCACAGTAGCCTCATGTACAAAGCTATAGTGGATGGTGAGATATGGAGCCTGGAAGTCACAAGTTCAAAACATTGTTACCATTTTGCTTTACAGGGAGATAAAAGTTGATGCACCCCATACTCATATGACTGCCTGCAGCATCTCTTTAAAGGGGTTGTCTCACTACATTGATTCATTTTACCTCAGTCCTGTTTTCTTGGTTTCATTTTGAATTCAGGGGCGTGTTTACTGGCTTCGACTAGGCTGCAGTAGAAGCCAGGTCTGTAGCTATAGCAACCAGTGCTGGCAGCCTATCAGGAGAGATGGTACAGGTCTGTGGCTATAGCAACCAGTGCTGGAAGCCTGTCAGGAGAGATCAAACAGGACTGTAGCTATAGCGACCAGTGCCGGCAGCTTATCATGAGAGACTGAATAGGTCTATAGCTATACCGTAGCAACCTGAGGAGCTGATGCAGCTCATACAAGAGGAAGAATAGGTAGGACACTGTTAATGGACACATATTGCAAAGTGACTTGTTTTTGCAAGAGCTTTAAAATAAAAAGCAGCAATCCCTGTGGTGAGACAACCCCTTTAATGACCCCTCCATAAGCTTCTGATTGATCAGCTGATATCATGTGACTCAAGCCTCCCATAATTTGACCACCCATCTTAGAACATTTTAAAAACTGCCAAAAAATATGTCCAAAACACACCTTATACACCCACTAAGCCAGCTCTCTGTGACTACTTTCATAAACTACAGGCTGCTGAAATCGGAAGTGGTCATAATAATGTGACTACAAGTCAATGATAAACATGACCTGACTGCATCATCTATGACCTCGCTGTGGACATCCTGTAATCTCTCATAATGACCCAAGGCCATGGATACTGCAGACACATGATTTAGGGAGCCGTCATTGGCTTGCTCCTCTGAAGCCTTTGAATATCTTAGACTACAACTATAGAATGTATTTTTGGAAATTACCTAACCCTCTTAGACAATGCTCAGCCGCTTCTATTAGCCAGAACCATGTTGAGCACCTCTCGTGGCACTATAGATATTGCTGCTGCAGGGAAAACAAGTGGCTTTTATTCATGTGACTTTCATGAAGCTCATTACACCCCAGACAGGTCTTCTGTCTCCTCAAAGACAAGGCAAACAGCAGTAATGTCGCACATTGTCTGATAATGGCCGTCACTGGAGGCTGAGCCATTGACTTACAGGCAGCGCCGTGTACTGTACGCTCTCTTGAGAGGTAAAGATAGCATAGGACCACCCGACCTGAGATCACGTTGTAAGTTCGTGGGTGGCTTAAGCATTTTTTTAACAAAAACATGTGAACTAAAAATCTCAAAGTTTTTTCGTGTACTGCCGGGGTCACATGATGCCGGGCGACATTGTGCTGAAGTGACTTCATGATCTGTGGAAATTGTCAAAAGAAGAGTGCAAGAGATCAGATCCATCAGCCGCCTAGAGCTCAGAGCGCCCCCGCTGTACCCAGAGAGCAGGGGATTTGCTTGATCTTCCCCTATGTTCATTGCTTTTCTTCTGTATTGTAATTTTTAGATTTTTTTTCTACCATCTGCAGGGTAAGGCCAATATCCATGACTGGGATTTTCGGGGCATAATGTCCATAAACAGAACCTCTCACTTTCTCATTCTTTGTCTCTCTTAGGTTTTTTGTACTCACTTTTTTTTGTTCTTCCTTCCTGTCTCACATCATTTTCCTTCCCATTCTTTAATTCCATCCTTCCCTCTCTTTTTTTCGTTATTTCTTTCTTCTCTCTCTTTCCCTCTATCCTTCCTTCTGTCTCATTCTTCTCTTTTGCATCTTCCTTTCCTTCCTGTACTTTCCTCTTTTTACCTGTCTTTTCTTCCTTTCTTCTGTCCCTCACTTTCCTTTTTCTTCCGCCTTCCCTCTGCTCCCTCTAATTTCTTCCTTTATCACCTACTTCTTTCTTTCTCTCTTTCTTCCTTTCTTTCTTTCTCTTTCTTCTTTTTTCTTTCTTTTACTCTTTCTTTCTCTTTCTTCTTCTTTCTCTTTTTCTTTCTTTTTCTCTTTCTTTCTCTTTCTTTTTCTCTTTCTTTCTTTTTCTCTTTCTTTCTCTTTCTTTTTCTCTTTCTTTCTTCTTTCATTCTTTTTCTCTTTCTTTCTCTCTCTTTTTCTCCTCTTTCTTTTTCTTTTTCTCCTTTCTTTTTCTTTTTCTCCTCTTTCTCTTTCTTTCTCTCTCTTTTTTTCTCTTTCTTTCTTTTTCTCTTTCTTTTTCTCTTACCTTCCTTCCTTACTTCCTCCCTCCTTCCCTCACTTCTTTCCATCCTTTGTTTGTTTGCTTCCTTCCTTTCCCATTTCCCATCCTTTTTCTTTTTTCTCCTCTTTCTTTTTCTTTTTCTCCTCTTTCTCTTTCTTTCTCTCTTTTTTTCTCTTTCTTTCTTTTTCTCTTTCTTTTTCTCTTACCTTCCTTCCTTACTTCCTGCCTCCTTCCCTCACTTCTTTCCTTCCTTTGTTCTTTCTTTTCTTTCTTCCCTCCTTCCCTTTTTATCCATCCTTCCTATTTCCCTTCCTCTCTCTCACTTATTCTACATCTACTCCTTTTAAAGTAACCCTTTTCAGGTCTACAATTCCTGATATATTACTAAAGGAGAAAATACAATGAAGTTATAAAATCAATAATTAAAGGCACTTATGAACAGCTCGATCTTTGTTCAGTTCCTTCAGGGGCCATGATCTTTTTATTTTGGTATCGGCAGTTTTAGTAGACATGTCCTGATGGATGTGTTAAATACCTGGTCCTATTTGGCTGTTTTCAGTAGCTTCAGGCTCCCACTCCTGTTCAGGCTGTGGGTGGTTCCACAGTTTCAGGCTCCCACGTCCTGTTCAGGCTGTGGATTGTTCTACAACTTCTGGCTCCCACTTCCTGTTCAGGCTGTGGGCGGTTCTACAGCTTCAGGCTCACACTTTCTGTTCAGGCTGTGGATTGTTCTACAGCTTCAGACTCACACTTTCTGTTCAGGCTGTGGATTGTTCTACAGCTTCAGGCTCACACTTTCTGTTCAGGCTGTGGGCAGTTCTACAACTTTAGGCTCCTACTTCCAGTGTCGGCTGTTCGTTTTCCCCCCCCCCCCCCCCCCCCCCCCACGGGGGTGCGGGAAACGTGAGGCGGGGCTGCAAGTGGCCTAACATTTAGATTTGCTAGCTTTCTATTCACTTAGCGCCTGTGCCTTTTAGAGGGACATTACAGATGGAGCTGTGACTGTTATCTTTGATGGAATTACACACATATGTACTCTTCAGACCAGACAGGACGGCACAAGGCTTCTCTCTGGTAACTTACTTTAAGAGTTTAAGGGGTATGTATCGCTTCATCAGTTCAGCTGTTTTCTTGAAGCTTGATTTTCTCAGTTCCTGAAATCCAGGGGAGTTTCTTTCCCTCCCCAGTGGGTGTTTCTTAACTGAAGGGGTCATGACATCATCGACCTTCACTGTTCATGCTCGCTCCCGAGTCAGTATGTTCTTCCCCCACTTCTCTGTCTGAGTCTACATGTCACTGTCCTCTCCCTATGCAGTCTTATTTTGTAAGTGCTGTTTACATACCACAGGCCTGCATTCAGTCTAGAAAGCCTTCTATGAACTCAGAGCACAGATCTTTTATACTCTCAGTCTCCCTTCTATGTTTACATGCAGGAGCATTAGGCACCGAGGCACAATTCTGCTGTTTTCTGAACTTGTAGGAAGCGCTGCAGATGTCACTGAGGAAGCTGCTAGCTGTATAGAGTGAAATTGTTGTGAACCCTTACACGCAAGGAGCATTAGGCACCGAGGCACATTTCTGCGGGTTTCTTCTGATTGTAAAAGGCTGCTGCAGTTGTCACTGTGGAGCTGCTGGCTGTGCAACGAGTGAAATTGTTGCGGCCTCTTATTTGAGTGAGAGAGGGCAGGGAATGCGCGGCTTCCGTTGAATACGACGGGGGCCAGACAGAATGTAAATTAGTTAGAGCCGTCGCCAATGAAATGAAAGGAGTGGGATCCGACCGACACTGTGGGAACAGTGTTTAACACAAAACGATGATAAGGGAGACTGTGAAAACAAGACAGCTTTAGCAAATGCATCCAATTGCAAAGTTGCTTGTTTTCACTGTCCCCTTATTCTGAAGGCCATTTAATGTAATGATAATACCCCTTTAAGGTTTTCTTAGTAGAAAGATAAGATCAGAGACTTAAAAGCTCCATCGTGCCCAGGGCTGCTCGAGCAGGGAAGCTTGTGTACACAAGCTGGAGATAAACTACTCACAAAAAGTTAGGAATATTTGGCTTTCGGGTGAAATTTATTGAAATTGTAAAAATGTCGGGCTCCAGTGATATTTTGTCCTGTAGCCATTTATGTTGATTTTCTTATTTCCCACAATTCAATGATTAAAAATACACGCCAACAGCAGGGCAGGGAAAACCCCATCACGAAATGTCAATGTCTCAGTAACGTGTCATGTGCCCTTGAGCATCAGCTTGACAGCGACGTCTCCTGCTTTCCATGAGTCACAAGTCATTGACTGCTGAGGCTTGGCCTCCAACTGTTCTCTGTAGGGCGCCCTACAGGTCATTGAGGCTTCAGGGGCACAGAGTTACAAGTTTTATACCCAGCGACTCAGCTGATCCTTAGTTTTCTAGGGGAGTCAGGGTCTGGAGAAAATCCAGCTTCTCCATTTGAAGGGTCCCCCAGTCTCCAACAAGCCGTTCCCTAATGGATGTGACTGGATGAGATGGAGATGTCCTTCCTAATTTTTTTATGGGGGGGGGATGAACATCAGCCTGTTGTGTTATTCATGCAGAGACGCAATGACTGGATCCATGATGATCCATATATTCCAGTAGTAGAGGCATCACTGCACCATTCACAAAGTGTAGGGCAGGTCTTTATTGACTAGACACACCTGCCCGCACTGTAACACCAACACCAGCAAAGGCTCGTCTGGTGATCACAGTGGCTGATGCATAGCGCTCTCCGTGACGTCTCCAGCATTGTTGGCGCCATCATTTCTGCACAGAGGGAATCCAACTTTTCATCAATTGGAATTGCCACTGTAGGGAGCATCAGTGTAGTGTCCTTTTGATCTCATGCTTGTTAGAACGATGAGCCTGTGCCTGGTGCTGTGGTGAGGTCTAGCACACAGACCACGCTGATGTAAATGGTTACGAATGATCTGATGTGACACTTGGTCACTTACCTCCCTTGCTTGGAGTTGTGCAGCATTCATCATCCAGTTGTGCAAGGCATTGTATACGATGAAGCCGTCATCAGTGTGTGATGGAGCCAAAGGACGTCCCACTTCTTAGCCTTTCTGTAATCTCTTCCAGTCATCTCTGTATCTCTGATACAACATGCTGACACTCTGTGGACACTCTAAGGCTCCAGTCTCCACTTCCGTCTGGAGAATCCTGCTGAAGGACCTCCACAATTGGCACGAGGTATGCACTGATCAAATTGTAGGTGTTGTTTGGTCTATGATGCCTCAAATGTGAACAGTGCAGGATGAGGAGGACTGTTTAAATCCCAATTCAAACTGATCCCCCACATTTATTGGGCTATTCAGGGATCAAACACCTGTTGGGAATTTTGCCATTAAGCTCCTTGTTAGAGATCAGCAATTTGTGCAAAAAGTCCTAAAACACTGACAGTTGACGATATGCATCTAAAGGAAACAGATTGGATCATTTAGTTCATTTTAAAATAAAATGTCATTGAAATGTTATGTTCATTCCTGAAATTTCAAACAAAAGCCAACTCTCCCTAATGTTTTGTGAGTAGTGTAAGATCTGTTCTAACTCTGAAGGGAAGCAAAATCAGAACAGCAATGTATCGGGTAATAGTTTACTTACCTTTTTGGACATGTTTAAATTTAATTAATGTGGTAACAATACTCCTTTAAGCTTCATACATTTCATGTTATTGGAGTCTTGGCTGGAAGTAAAAGACCCGAGGAACCACCACACAGTGCAGCCGCCGTTACTCCTTGTGACTGGACAGTGGCATCTTGGCCACCTAGTAAGATGATGGGATTGATGGTCTCTTCTGGGTCTGGAGGAGGTGGCAGCAGCTGGTTGTTAAATGCCTCGCTTTCCTCAAGCAGACTATCCGTCACACAGATTGATCTCAAGGACCAGGGCTGAGGTTTAAGGGACTTTCTTCATGCTTGCCTTCACACATTTGCACTTTTCTTAAAATACACAAGGATATTTTTAGCAACTTTCTGCAGGACATGAGGTTATCTTAGATGATATATCCAACCTCTTAGAATTATTTTGCAGATTTTTCGCTTTTTCCCTTTAGCTTTAGTCTTTCCTACTAAGGATCCGTCCACACGGCAGGATTTTCCATCGGTTTTTCTGTTGGTTTGAAAACCGACTGTCAACCCTCCCTGTAGACGTCAATAGAAAATACGCCCTGTAGTCTACACTGCATGGGTTTTCTACTGGGCGGATTTTCACACCGCCGGAATTCCAGTCTACTCGGAACATGCACATCATCCGCTCGGTTTTCGGGAAGAAGTTGTGCTATTCAACAGTTAAGGGGGTTGTCTCACTACATTGATTCATCTTACCTCAGTCCTGTTTTCTTGGTTTCACTTTGAATTTCAGGGCTGTTTTTACTGAGCTTCTACTAGGCTGCAGTAAGAAGCCACGGTCTGTAGCTATAGCAAACCAGTGCTGGCCATGCTATCAGGGAGAGATCAAACAGGTCTGTAGCTATAGCGACAGCCTCTGGCAGCCTATCGTGAGAGAGTAAACAGGTCTGTAGCTATAGCAACCAGCACTGGCAGCCTATCAGGAGAGATCAAACAGGTCTGTAGCTATAGCAACCAGTGCTGGCAGCCTATCAGGAGAGATCGAACAGGTCTGTAGCTATAGCATCGTTTCACAATTTATGCGTCTGCTCACAGGATATCTTTATCAATAATATTTATTTAATATCTATTGTAAGCTGTAACACTTGTAGTGTAAGGTTATTGCAACTTTCGTCAAAGACAAAAGTCTAAATAACACATGTTTCAAAACCTGCATCCCACGATACAAGTCCTGAGGAGTGTCGGATACCGAGTCAGACGAAGTCATACGGACGCCGGTATCTCGTGCTCTCGGTACTCAGTGTCCCTCATTGCTATACGAGAGCTGACCTGCACACGAGCTGATCCTGCCAACAGTGGCTGCTGATTCGTCCACGGTACTTCACACGTGCGTCACGGACGTTTCGGGGTCACGACCCCCTTTCTAGAGCGTGAAAGGTAAGAACTGACTGATCGCCTTATATATCATTGCCTATCTAAAAATACACCAAAAAATATATACAACAAACATTTATTTAACATCATTTAAAAACATGATCTATCATTTACATAATTTACGGCTAGGGTAACACAATCTTTTTATTGATAATAATATTATCTGATTTAGTTTCTTAATTTGCTTTATTTCTAATTTTTTTCATTAACTAAATCTAGCCTCAATCAGTAAGTGAAAGTATGGATCTATCGTACCACGCTATTGCGTTTATTATATAAACTTTCCACTGGCATTCTCATTGTGCCCTCTAGGTGATAAAGTTTGTAGCCGATGTATCCAATATACCTTCTCGGCGCTAACATATCTTTAATTTTAATTTGTTCCTGGTTATTCATCACCTGGACTTCCTCCAATCAACACCACCACCTTAAATCTGGTTCACCTGGTGAACATGTTCATGAAAGTGCCCTTTTGCTACTGACGAACCATATGTTAAGAAGGGCAAGATTATCCACTCTACTTTGTTGCTCAGTTTAGTTTGCACTATATAAACGGATTTGTGTTGTGCCTCATTTAATCTGACACGTATCATCCTCATTGTTTGGGCCAACGTATCCCTTGCCACAAGGGCACTTCAAAAGATAGATGACATTTTTAGTAGCACAGCTATACAAAGCCTCATAACATAATCTGTTGGCCAGACATGGGGATGAAGGCAAATATACATGCCTTTTATGTATGGCATGACAATTTTGGCATACAGGCATGGGTACGTGTGCCCTTCCTTGCGTATTCTAGAGTGTCTGTCGTGACTTTTTCTTTATGTTAAGGATCTGACACGGTATAGAGGATTACATAGTTCTACCCCGTTGGATAAACAAATTTAGGGTAACTCGTGAAAAGATAGCCATATATTTAGGGTCATTTTGTAAGTAGTGTACCAATTTACGTATAGTTTGTGGGTGACCAAATTTAGAATGGCAATCATACATCATGGAGAACCCCAATCTACAATCCTTTTTTCTGATCTTTTATAGCTGTACTACTAAAAATGTCATCTATCTTTTGAAGTGCCCTTGTGGCAAGGGATACGTTGGCCAAACATCGAGGATGATAGTGTCAGATTAAATGGCAAAAATCACAAATCCGTTTTTATGCAATGAGAACCTGAGCACAAAGTAGGGTGTGATAAGTCTGGCCCTGCTAAATATTTTTGGAGTCGTCAGTAGCATGGCACTTCATAGAACATGGTCACCAAGGTGACCGATTTAGGTGGTGTATATTGAGGAAGTCCAGGATGATAACAGGAACAAATTAAATTTAAAATTGTTGCGCCGAGAGGTTTATTGGTACATCGGCTCGCTTACAAACTTTATCACTAGTGGGTCAATGAGGAAATGCCAGTGGAAGTTTATATATTCATCCAACTAGCGTGGTAGCGTAAGCTCCATACTTCACTTACTGATTGAGGATAGATTTAGGTTTTTAAATTGATAAAATTAGAAATAGAATTAAGAAACTAATCAGATAATATTATTATCAATAAAAGATTGTGTTACCTAGCCGTAAGATTATTGTAAATGATAGAATCTTGTTTTTAAATGAGTGTTATATAAATGTTTGTGGTCTATTTTTTTGTGTATGTTCTTTTAGTTAGGCCATGATATATAAGGCGATCAGTCAGGCTTACCTTCACGCGCGAGAAAGGGGCGTGACCCCCGAAAAGTCGCGTGGAGCCACGTGTGAAGTACGTGAGAAGAATCAGCAGCCAACGCTGTTGGCAGGGGTCAGCTCTTGCAGGTTCAGTCCTGTATAGCATTGGAGAGACACTGAGTTTCCAGGGTACCGAGAGCACGAGATACGGCGTCCGTATGACTTCGTCTGGAATCGGGGATACGAACACTCACGGACTTTATCGTGGATTGCAGGTTTTGAAACATGTGTTATTTAGACTTTTGGTCTTTGAAATAGAAAGTTGCAATAGTACTACTACAAGTGTTACTGCTTAAATAGATATTAAATAAATTTTTATTGGAGTAAAGATATCCTTTGGTGAGCAGACGGCATAATGTGAAACGATATATGGGATTTAGCAGGTGGGGACCATGCTATGCCGCTGCCCACACCGCAACACCAGTCTGTGCAGCCTATAATAAGTTGAAAGTGACTGTTAGCTATAGCAAACCAGTCTGGCAGCCTATCAAGAGAGGATCAAACAGGTCTGTTGCTATAGCAACCAGTGCTGGCAGCTATCAGGAGAGATTCAAAACAGGTCTGTAGCCTTATAGGACTGAGGAGTGATGCCAGCCCATACAAGAGGGGATATCTAGGGAATTGGTAGGAACACTGTTAATGGACATATATTGCAAAGTGACTTGTTTTTGCAAGATCTTTAACATAAAAAGTCATCCTTGTAGTGAGACAACCCCTTTAAGGGGGACAGGCGATTCCGCAAACCACGGACAGAACCTTCCCCCGAAACAATTCAAAAGACGATAAAATTCCGTCCGGATTCTTAAACGGAATCCAACCAGCATTGTACAACTCCCTTGTGGCCGTAGCCTAATTGTGGAAGGGCTGTGGCCAATGGGGGATTTCTGTCCCCCTTACCTTTGTTTCATTCAAAAAATCAACATGTTCCCACATGTGACCTGTAGGTGCTGCTCTTGTAGCTCCTGAATTTTGGAAAGAGGTTGCCCGCGGTCTCCACTTCTATTTTTTTTAGATCTCAAGCACAAGAGTCTGTTGCTGAACATGAAACCTGTTAGGGCACATCAGAGCAGAATTATTATAATAGCCTCTACTGTGAAATAAGAGATGTCCTCAGTATCAGTACATTTGATTAGTAGAATGGCTAATACCTGTGTAAATCTTTCTGGAGGTTCTTCTGGGGTCCACTGATGAGCAAAGGTGGCTTAAACCATCAATTTCAGCAATGTTCGGGCAACCATCTCATGTGTACAGGGGCCTGCTGATTTCCCCCAGACAGATGATGTCACAAGAAAGAAGGATTGGGTATGTTAAATTTCAACGCCAAATCCTTTTCTTCTTAAAGGGAATGTGTCATCAAAATTATGACTTATTTTTTAATCTCACGTTTTTATGTTCAACACATTTTTTAAGATTTTTGTTATGTTTGTTTTTTTTTTATTTTCCATATCACTTTCTATATTTTTTAATAATTTTTCGCTAAGTGCTGCGCAGTTTTTGTGTTTTCACTTTGGCCACCTAAGCTAATAATTAGTCTGTAACTTCATGTTCTGTAGAGAAAGATTCTCAGTTTTCTGCTCATTATCAAAACAAAGAGGGTTTCAACACTGAAAGAGAGACACCAGTAGTGAATAGATAACACAGGATCCACCCAGTCACAAGAGGACAAATGTCACAGCTCTCACACCCTCCTCCCTGCAGTGTGATTTCTTCCCTAGGTCACACAGCGATGACTAGGATATATGTCCATTGAAGGTCTATCGGACAGAGAAACAAGTCTTATGGGTCTATGTGCATGAAAGCTGCTGTAAATATCTCTTCCCTTGTGATTCTGTTAAAGCGGTTGCAAACAAGGCTAGTGGCCAAATGAAAACTGCAGGACTTAAGAATTATTAAAAAATATTGAATTGAAAGTGATATGGAAATAAAAAAACATAACCAAAAATTCTTTAAAAAAAATGTGTTGAACATAAAAACGTGAGTTAAACAATAAGTCATTTTTGATGACACATTCCCTTTAAAGGAGTCATCCATGTACAAAAAAAATGCTTGTGAATTGGGCTAGGTTGGCCCCCAAAATAATATGATGCTTACCTACGTGCCCCCCACCGCCGTCCCTCCCGCCAGCTGCTTCTGTGCGCCCGGCGATCCGACTCTCTTCCCCTCCAGGTTCTCGTCCAGACATACAGGAGAGGCTCAAGCTCCATTGTAGGTGAGCTGCACAGCACTCCAGATCGCAACCACATGATATCGGGTAGGCGCTCTGTGGTGCTGCTTTTAGGGTTTCAGCCCCATCTTTCAGGTGATCTCTTAAATCACAAAAAAAATCTATTTGATTTAAAGAAAGCTTCAGGAAGGTTCCCATTTGGCTTTTTTTTTTCTTTCTTGCATTGGAATTTGTCCCAGTTTTGGTTCATAATGGTGGATTATCTGTACATTAATTGCAGGATTTACATGATTTTATTCAGCACTGTATTATTCATTGGAGGGAAAAAGAGCATATAAATGCCACCGATAAGACATGCTGCATATTAAGCACAGACTACAAAATGCAGCAGCAAATCAACCAGAATATTCACAACAATATATATATATTGTGCTCAGGCACATGAATGTATTAGGACTTTATAGAGCTTTTAAGTGTAAGGTGCTATATGGCAGGTTTGGACGAGCCAATAGAGGGCAGCAGCAGAGGAAACCCCTGATGGCCCCTGGGTATGGCAGGACTAGAACTGGATTTCAGTGAGAAAGGTAAAAAGCAAGAGGCACATTGTAAGGGTCATATGTAGTAGCTGTAGGGTGGGCCTCAAGAATGATCTCCACTGGTGGGCCCCAAGAATCAACTCCACTGGTGGACCCCATAAATCACCTCCACTAGTAGAGCCCCAAGAATCAACTCCACTGGTGGACCCCATAAATCACCTCCACTGGTAGAGCCCTAAGAATCAACTCCACTGGTGAGCCCCGAGAATAACCTCCACTGGTGGACCCCAAGAATCAACTGTACTGGTGGCCTCAAGAATCAACTCCACTGGTGGGCCCCAGAAATCAAACTCCCACAGGGGGCCCCGAGAATCAACTCCACTGGTGGGCCCCAAGATTCAACAGCACTGGTGAGCCTCAAGAATCAACTTCACAGGTGGACTCTAAGAATCTTCTACACTGGTGGGCACCAAAAATCATCTCCACTGGTGGGTGCAAAGAATCAACTCACGGTGGCCCCAAAAAGAATAAACTCCACTGGTGGGCACCAAGAATCAACTCGTTCTGGTGGCCTCAAGAAATCATATCCACTGGTGGGCACCAAGAATCAACTCCACTGGTTGGAGGCACGAAGAATCAGCTCCACTGGTGGCCCCAAGAAAAATCTCCACTGGTTGGCCTCAGAATTCATCTCATGTGTGGCCCCCTAAAGAATCAACTCCACTGGTGGGACCCAGGCACCCCAGTTTGACACTGTCCCATGGTGCCTCCGATGCACCAAGTGACAATATCTCTATAAGACAACAGTCACTAAGTGCAATGCTTACGGCTCTGTAGTAAGAGGTCGCAGGAGTCATGTACCTCCACGTGGTTTCTGTATGCAAAGAACCATAGGAGATGTTCACGTCACTGAAAAATCCAATGTAAGGAGAAGTTCACACAATGTATTTGTGGCCTCTATATGTCTGTGCTGCAAAACATTGTTGCATCATTGGAATTACATCATTTCAACATGGTAACGACGCATAGTGCCCGAGGCAGTTTCTGCCTCCTATACTTTATTATTTCACAGAGAGCATACACCAGAAAGAACGGACACATCAATTCTTTTCAGGTGCACCGAAAACTACCGTGTGAATGATGGTGCGTATTTTACAATATGCAAGTCATGAGGAGTAGATTAGTGTTAGAGTTGTTTTTGGGCACATTTCGGAACAAATTTCATCACGAAGTACGCGCCAAAATATATGCCATAATACGCTGTGTGAACATACCCTATATTTCAATGGCAGAAATGCCGATCTTTGGATTTCTGCTGCAGATTTGCAGTTTGCTGTGCAATGGATCCATACAAGTCGGGATAATCTTCTGCTCTGCCATGCAGAATTTGCAAAAAATATTATGCAAAAATGCATGTTGGAATTTTCTGTTGCACGTAAAACAGAGTTGGGGAAACCCTATTCCCATACATAGGCAGCAGGTTATAGTGGCAAAATAGCTAAGGTTGGAAAAAGATACAGGGTTATCCAACCTATAACCCTACAGTGTTGATCCAGAGAAAGGCAAAATCCCTATGATGCGGATTGCATTTGCCGATACAAGAGAAAAAATTCCTCCTGAATCTGAAGCCATGTTGACTGCATCCAACAGCTGCTGGAGGGTCCATAGAGCCAACACCACTATCAGGGGTCACACAGCTGCTGGAGGGAGCATAGAGCCAACACCACCATCCAGGGGCTCCCACTCACAGCTGCTGGAGGGTTCCATAGAGCAACTTATCCACCATCCAGAGGCTCCACAAGCTGCTGGAGGATCCATAGAGCCAACTGCACCATCCAGGGGTCACACAGATGCTGAGGGTCCTCCATAGTGTGTCAGAATCTACCACCATCCAGGGTCCCCCACAGCTGCTGGAGGAGGCCATAGAGCCAACAAAAACCATCCAGGGGCTCCACAGCTGCTGGGGGTTCCATAAAACCAACACCACCATCCAGGGGCACCCACAGACTGCTGGAGGGTCCATAGAATCGCCAACATCACTATACAGGTGCTCCAAAGCTGCTGTAGGGGTCCATAGAAACCAACACCACCATTCCAGGGGCTCCCACCTGCTGAGGAGCCATAGAGCAATCACCACCTGCCAGGGACTCCCAAGCTGCTGGAGGTTTCATAGAGCCAACACACCTTCAGGGGTTCCACACAGCTGGCTGGAAGAGCCATAGAGCCAACACCACCATCCAGGGGCTCCCACAGCTGCTGGAGGGTCCATAGAGCCAACACCACCATCCAGGGGCTCCCACAGCTGCTGGAGGGTCCATAGAACCAACATCACTATACAGGTGCTCCAACAGCTGCTGGAGGGTCCATAGAACCAACACCACCATCCAGGGGCTCCCACAGCTGCTGGAGGAGCCATAGCCAGCCATAGAGCACAACACCACCATCCTAGGGGCTCCCACAGCTGTGCTGGAGGGTCCATAGAGACAACCCCACCATCTCAGAGGCCTAACAGCTGTATGGAGGTTCCATCGAGCTCAACAACACCATCCAGGGGTCCACACAGCTGCTGGAGGAGCCATAGAGCCAACACCACCATCCAGGGGCTCCCACAGCTGCTGTGAGGGTCACATAGAGCCAACACCACCATCAAGGTCGGCGCCCCACAGACTGCTGGCAGGAGCATGAGCCAACACCACCATCCAGGGGCTCCATAGATACCTGGAGGTGTCCATTGAGCCAAACACCACTATACAGTGCCTCCCACAGCATGGAAGGGTCCATAGAACCTACACCACCATCAGGGGCTCCCACAGCTGCTGGAGGGAAGCCATTAGAGCCAACACCACCATCAGGGGCTCCCACAGCTGCTGGATGGTCCATAGAGCCAACCACCACCATCCCAGAGGCCTAACTAGCTGCTGGAGTCGCGGTCCATAGAGCCAACACACCATCCAGGGGCTCCCACTCGCGGATGGAGGGGTCCATAGAGCCAAGCACTCACCATCGCCCTGTGGGTGCTCCATAGCTACTGGTGGGTCCATAGAGCTCACACCACCATCCAGGGGCTCCTCAGCTGCTGGAGGGTACATAGAGCCAAACACCACATCCAGGGGCCACATGTGCTGGGGGCCTAGAACAACACCACATTCTAGGGGCTCCACAGACGCTGGAGGAGCCCTATAGAGCCAAAACACACCACCCAGGGGCGGTCAACAGATGCTGGAAGGGGCCATAGAGCCAACACCCACCATCCAGCGGGTCACAGCTGCTGGAGGGTCCATAGAGAACACCAAATCCGGGGACCCACAGCTGCTGGAGTTGAGCCATATAGAATGGCCAACAACCCACCATCCGGGGCTCCCAAGTGTGGTTTGGTCTTCCATAGAGCCAACACCACCATCCTAGGGCTCCCTCAGCTGCTGGGTGGTTCCATAGAGCCAACACCACCATCCAGGGACTCCACAGCTGCTGGAGGGTCCATAGAGCATCACCACCATCCTGGGGCCCCCACGCCTGATGGAGGAGCCATAGAGCCACACCACCATCAAGGTGGCTCCACAGATGCTGGAGGATCTATAGAGCCAACACCACCATCCAAGGGCTCCACAGCTGCTGGAGGGTCCATAGAGCCAACACCCCATCCAGGGGCTCCCAGCTGCTGGAGGGTCCATAGATGCCAACACCACCACATCCAGGTGGCTCCCACAGTGCTGGAGGGTCATTAGAGCCAACACCACCATCCAGGGGCTTCCACATCTGCTGGTGGGTTCATAGACGCAACACCACCATCAGGGGACTCGCCGTCACAGCTGCTGGAAGGGGCCATAGAGCCAACACCACCATCCAGGGAGGACACAGCTACGGGAGGGCCATAGAGCCAAACACCACCATCCAGGGGACTCCTCTCACAGCTGCTGGAGGAGCTTAGAGCCCAACACACCAACCAGGCGGCTCCACAGCTACTGGAGGGTCCATAGAGCCAACACCACCATCCAGGGTCCCCACAGCTGCTGGATGGTCCATAGAGCCAACACCACCATCAGGGGCCCCACATGTGATGAGGGTCCATGAGCCCAACACCACCATCCAGGGGCTTCCACCCCCCCCCCACCCCCAACATGCCTCAAGTTGTGTTCAAGTCTGGGAAATTAGGGACCAGGGTAGTACTTGTAAGTCTTGGTCCTGCTCTTCCAACCAATGTTGGATATTTCTAGCTATGTGACACATTGTTTTGCTGGAAGATCCCATCCGGGAAGATAATCAGCATGTATGGGTGTATGTGATCTGCAAGGATGGATTCATACCCCAATCAGGTGATAGCTCCATTCACATGGATGGAGAGGACAAGCAGAATGCACACAATGTATAGTTCCCCAGATTCAGCTTGTGTTCTTCCAGCAATGGTTTCAGGTTGTTTGTTATCTGATGGTCTCGACTGATGCCAGCGTCCATCCTTTCAATGAAGCAGAAAACGTGACTCATCAGAGAAGACAATCCTTTGGCAATCATCGGAGCTACAATTCCGATACTGCTGTGAAAATTGAAGCATTTTCTGCCGATGCAGCTTGGTTAGCAGGAGAGGATGCAGAGCATCGACTGCTCCGGGGGCCCATACACTAGTAGGGTTAGCAGAGATGCAGTGCCCATCCGACTGATCGGGCCCCATACACAGTAGGGTTAGCAGAGGGTGCAGTGACTTCCGATATGCTCTGGGGAACATACTACAGTAGGGTTAGCTGAGGTGCAGTGACTTCGTGTGTCTGCTCCGGAAGCCCATACACAATAGGTTATGCAGAGGTACAGTGACATACGTTTCTGCTCCCGGAGCCCCATAACACAGTAGGGTAAGCCAGAGGTACAGTGACTCCGTCTGCATCCTGCGGCCCCATACCTAGTAGGGTTAGCAAGGTTGCAGTGACATCGGTCTGCTCTGGGGCCCGCCATACACAGTAGGGTTTAGCAGAGGTGCAGTGAATCTGATCTGTACGGGGCCCCATACACTAGTAGGGTTAGCAAGAGGTGCAGTGACAATCCATCTCTCCGGGGGCCCCTACACAGTAGGAGTAGCAGAAGGTTGCCAGTGAAATCGTCTGCTCTGGGTGCCCCATACACGAGTAGATGTTAGCAGAGGTTGCAGTCATGTGACATCCGTCTGCATCCAAGGCCCCATAACAGTAGAGTTAGCAGAGGTGCAGTGACATCTGTTCTCTCCGGGGCCCCATACACAGTAGGGTATAGCAGTGGTGCAGTGTATCCGTCTGCTCCAGGGCCTGCCGCATACAGTCAGAGTAGGGTTAGCAGAGGTGCAGTGCACATCCGTCGTCTGTCTTGGGGCCCATACGCAGTCAGGATTAGCAGATGTGCATGTGACATCCGTCGGCTCGGGGAGGCCCCATACACAGTAATAGGGTTAGCAGAAGATGCAGTGACGATCCATTTGCTCCGGGCCCCATACACAGTAGGGTTTGCAGAGGGTGCAGTGACATACATCTGCTCTGGGGCCCCATACACAGTAAGGGTTAGCAGAGGTTGCAGTGACATCCGTCTGCTCCGGCCACTGGCCCCATACACAGTAGGGTTAGCCGCAGAGGTGCAGTTACATCCGTTCCGTTTCGGGGCCCCCTAACTACAGATAGGGTTAGCAGAGAATGCAAGTGACATCCGTCTGCTCTGGGGCCCCATACACAGTAGGGTTAAGCAGGGATGCCAATGAGGTGACATCCGTCTGCTCTGGGGCCCCATGCACAGTAGGGTTAGTCAGAGTGTGCAAGTGACATCCGTGTCTGCTCTGGGCCCCATTCACAGTAGGGTTAGCAGAGGTGCAGTGACATCCGTTTGGCTCTGGGGCTCACATACACAGTAGGGTTAGCAGAGGTGCAGTGACATCCTTTTGACTCTGGGCCCAGGAACAGTAGCGGTTAGCAGTGGTGCAGTGGAATCCGTCGGCTACGGGGCCCATACACAGTAGGGTTAGAGATATGCAGTCTAGTGACATCCGTCTGCTTCCGGGCCCCATACACTTAGGCGTTAGCCAGAGGTGCAGTGACATACGTCTGCTCCAAGGACCCATACACGGAAGTAGGGTTAGCAGAGATGCAGTGGACATCCGTTCTGCTCCGCGGGCCATACACAGTAGGGTTAGCAGAGGTTTTGCCATTGACATCCGTCTTGATCCGGGCCCCCACACTCAGTAGGAGTTAGCAGAGGTGCAGTGAATCCGTCTGTCTGGGCCCCATACACAGTAGGGTTAGCAGAGGTGCGTGACCATCGTCCTGCTCAGGTGTTTTTTCGTGTTCATTGTCAGTAGGCTTTGCTGAACTGTTAGTGTTAGGGCTATGTTCACCTCGGTGTATTTGCAGGGCGTAATTACGCCCCGCAATTTACGCAGTGTGACCGGGGACGGGGCTGAGCGGGGGGCTACAATACGGTGTGTGGGCCGGCACTTCGCCGGGTCCCATGAAATCATTGCTAGCGGCGCGTATACGCCGCTAGAAAGTGACATGTCAATTATCTCCCCCGCGGGTATAAATCGCCGAGCAGGGAGAGGGATGTAATCCATAGTTCTCTATGAGAACTGTGAAATACCGTAATGAATCGCGGCGTTTTCGGCCCGTAATTGGCGCACTTCGGCGCGTAATTACGGACCGAAATACGGCCCATTTTAAGCCGTGTGAACATGCCTTTAGACACAAGTCTGGGTAATTTTGGTAGTGAGCTCAGCTGCTCAACGAGGGGTATGTGTGCAGACCGGCTATCACACACCATATTTACCCACCAAGCCAGCGCACCACATGTGACTTCCTTCATGAACTAGACACTGCTACGTTCAAAAGTTGGAATCAGTCATAATAATGAAACTCAACTACGTCTTGGGTTCAGAGCCCACCAAGGCAACATCTACAAGGAGTTTGTATCTTCTCCCGATGTTCTCCTCCGGTTTCCCCCCCACTCGGAAACATACTCCCCCTATATCTCTTTGTGTGTTAATCTGGAGTTTAGACCATGAACCCCAATGGGGACAAAGACCAATGTGAGTAATCACAATCCTTGTACAGCGCTGTGGAATATAACGGCGCCATACACATGGATTAAATAAACGATACATTAAGAGACGCTGCAACGGGAGCTTTGACTTGTAATTCACTACACGACTCGCTTTGCATAAAATCTGAAATTCTTCTGAAATCTGATTTTTTTCTGAAATCTGAATAAGAATTTCTGAAGTGTCTGAACCACATTTTTTTTCTGTTTAGGTTTTCTTGCCAAGCCACAAACCAGGGTGCATATCTGGATTTTGGCTGTGGGAGGGTAGTGGGGTGGGGGGGGGATAGTCTCCGTCTGCCAGGACTGGAATGTACAAACTTTGCACTGGGAGGTAAATGGATTCCTCGAACTACACTGAGACCGATTGAAACCTGAAGTTCTGTGAGATCAAGTGAGTTCATCCTCGGGGAAAAAAAAAATAAATTTGAGTTTTCAGCTTCTGCAACATTTCGGCGTCGCCGGATTACAATGTCACATCCAATTCTGCAGCCGATGGGTAATGGGTCTGGTTACCCGGGAGCCAATGATAAGGCAAAAAAAAAAACAAAAAAACTTGAAGTTTTCAGTAAACTTTTGATATAGTCAAGCAGAGCATTGGAGGCTTGGAACAAAGGTATCTGATCAGACCAGGGTCTGTGCAAAATCTGGGGCTTGGATTTAATTTCACGACTGCTCCTCCCTTGGAGCATCCTGGTTGGCTGCAGCCCTGGAATAAATTAGCATACGGAGCGAGCACTGTGTGTCAGGCAGTTAGCTGAAATAAGTTTTGCAGAAAGCTTCTCCATCTGGAAGAAAGGGAGCAGCTCTCTCCAGACCGGGATCTTTCCGTAGCAGCTCTCTCCAGACCAGGGTCTTTCCGTAGCTGGCTTCCCTCCAGGACCGGGGTCTTCCGTCAGCAGCTCCTCTTTCAGCTTGGATCTTTCGTTAGCACTTCGCCTTTGCTACATGCACAAATCTTGCAAAAGCTTCTCCATAACCAACCTTTTATCCTGGAGGAGATACCACTTGCATTGCATTTGCACCTGCTAAATGTCTATGGTGATCTTAAATTTCTGAGGGAACATGGACGTAAGAAGCACAAGCCTTCACCGCCTACCTTCCTGGAGATAGCGAATTATCCATCAAGTTGATGGTGTCACCGTATGCAAGGTATCATAAAAAAAGGCAATATTTTTTTGCACAGTGCTGCGATTCATTCAGCATGTTCTATGGCTTGAATATATAGCTCGGCACCGCTGAGACCTTGGTAGAACTGACGTGAACTCTGGATTATGTGGCAGAGCGACTCCCTGCCAGGGGTCGCTCAGCCTTTCATCCTCAAAATCCAACTCGCAGCCATTGCGCCTATCCTAGGCTTCGAGCCACCAGCTGGATGAATTGTTGGTATTACTCGGTGGTCATGAATAGCCGGAACCAGCAGCTGGGACACCCATGATACACGCTTTTCTGTATCGCAGGGCTACCCCCGATGTGATGATGGATATGTTCTCCCGGTGCCACCGGCTACCTGACCTTGAGGAATTTTCCCTCTGCATGGACAGATGTAGGAATGTCAGGAAAGCCTACTTCGCGACTGGTATAAGGGGACGGTAAGGTTGTGAAGTGGGAGTTCTCCCAAGATGCTGTAAGGAGGATGTCGGTTTTGCTGAGGAGGCCTCTTATAAGGATCTCGAGGCGGACAAGCCCACGCTTGCAGACGTTCTTCACGCAATGTGCCCACCACGTTACGAGTCCAGAAGTGCTATGGAACTTCTATCCTAGCTGGCATATGTCCCAAGAGCTGCACTGATGAGGCCACGGTTAGGGTCTCTGTCCATTATAGCATGAGTGCCGGGGATGGACTGCGGCAAGGGAAGTCCACGCGTTGTGGACTTTCCATGTCAGTCGGCAGATTCTTCAGGTGGATGGTGGACACGAGAATATCGGTGAGGATCCATGAGTATGCCGCTATTTGCTTGACAGCCTGCATGGAGAACTTATTGGAAGAAATAAGAAACCGCGTTCTGGCAAGTCAAGGGATGGACGGGGCAGAGATATCGCTCGATGCCCTAGAGATGGCAATCAACAATGACGCCGAACTATGGGGAGTCCTGCAGCCCTACAAGTGGGGAAAAAACAAAAAAAGGGGGGCCACTTTAATCTGAGGGGTGGGGAGGACGGGAGAAGGGGGGAAAAACGGGCCAACCGGGGTCTACAAAAGTGAACCCCCCGCCCACCAAATCCTTCCCAATTTTTTAAAATTTTCCCTATGGGGGGGGGCAAAAAACATTTCCAAGTGCCCCGGGTGGGTGGATGGGTGGAAACGCCCAAAGGGGGGGGGGGGGAAAAAAAATAATTATTTGGTGTGGGTGTGGGGTCGGTGGGGGCCAAATGGAGGGGTGAGGTGTTTTTTTTAAAATCATTTATTCCCAATACAGGGGGGTGATTTTATTTTTTTTTTTGGGGCCTTAATTATCTCATAACCATGAGTCATGCCAATCTATGAAGAAGCCCAATTAGTGAGAATGCCCTTCTATTTTTAAACCTACGGTTGCTTCGGTCATTGGAGTGGAGCACCTTAGCATTTGTCGGGATAGTGATTGACAACTACAAGCTTGTGTGTTACGCACAGTTCGATCTTGTACAAGACTGTGTCTGCCTTGGGAAGTGGTGATGAGATGTTTGGTATAGCCAAGTTGCGTGGCTATGTTGCAATAATGCGTGGGGAGATATGTCACTCACGGTACATGTTCCACACCAGCCATAGTAAGTTCATTCTTGAAGAACGGATGGTTCTTGTATTAGTTTAAGATTCTGTTGTAATATAAGACATAGACTAGATCTACAGGGCAATAGATCAGTGTGGGGGTTAACTTAAAGAAGTGTTCTCAATCCCACTATAGGCATAGCAATAGGATATGCCATTAAAGTCCACCTATGGGACCCGCACCTATCTGACTTTGATGGCAAATAATATCTATATGTCATCATGTCCACATCTGGACCCGCACCTATCTGACTTTAATGGCAAATCATATATATATATGCCATCATGTCCACCTCTGGGACCCGCACCTATCTGACTTTGATGGCATATCCTATCTATATGTCATCATGTCCACCTCTTTAGGAGTCCTGAGCATGTGTCTCAAATACAGTCGTCCTCACCAGTAATCGGAATCCCATATAGTATCGAATTAGAGGTTGTGTCCACCCTGGATGGCTTCCCAAACTTACCAAGAATAATGTGTGACCTGCCCTATCTGACCTTTGCAAGGTTATAATCTACTATACCACTCCTTATCCACCTATGAGACCACACATCTGACTATTTGATAGGCCATAATCCTCATCCTATATGCCATCATGTCCACCTCTGGACCCGCACCTATCTTGGTAACAGGTCCCTGAAAGTATTAGCTCAGAAAGGAGAGCCGGTTGCGCTTGCACATGACTCTCCATTCTACTCCATTGGGACTTCTGAGCACAGTATATGTAACACTCGCTCACCCAGACTCTAGAATTCCTTATTTAGAATATGTGTATCTCTAGGTAGCGTTGTGTCCACTGACCAGACTCCCTCCATCTGAGCCCAAACTTTCAGGGGCCCGTTACCAAGATAGATAGGGACCAATCCGCACATATCGACTTTGATAGCATATCCTTTCTATACAGTATCATGCTCACTCTGGGCACCAGCCCACCTATACCAGACTTTGATGGCATATCCTATCTATACGTCATCATGTCCACCTATGGGACCCACACCTATCCGACTTTACTTTGATTATGCACTATCTGTTCTATACGTCATCATTCCACCTATGGGCACCCACCCTATCAGACTTTGATAAGCATATCCGTGTTCTATACAGTCATCAAGTCCACCTATGGGACACACACCTATCCACGACTTTGATGGCATATCCTATCTATACGCCATTATGTCCACCTCTGGGACCGCACCTATCTGACTTTGATAGCATATCCTTTCTATACGTCATCATGTCCACCTATGGGACCCGCACCTATCCGACTTTGATAGCATATCCTTTCTATACGTCATCATGTCCACCTCTGGGACCGCACCTATCCGACTTTGATGGCATATCCTATCTATATGCTATCATGTCCACCTCTGGGACTGCACCTATCTGACTTTGATGGCATATCCTATCTATATTCCATCATGTCCACCTCTGGTACCCGCACCTATCTTGGTAACAGGTCCCTGAAAGTTTGGGCTCAGAACGGAGAGCCGGTCGCGCTTGCACATGACTCTCCATTCTACTCTATGGGAATTCGGAACACGTTTCCCGTCTCTGTTCAATAGAATAGATAGAGCGTTATGTCCACCACTTGACCGTCTCCATCTTGATGCCAAAAACTTTCAGTGTGTGTTCCCGTTCCAAGATAGGTGGGACCCGCACCTATCAGACATTGATGGCATATACTATCCATATGCCCTCATGTCTACCTCTGGGACTGCACCTATCAGACATTGATGGCATATCCTATCCATATGCCCTCATGTCTACCTCTGGGACTGCACCTATCTGACTTTGATGGCCATCAAACTCAATGGTGGGATCACCTCTTTAACTAGAAGCGAGTATAGACTTCATTGATTGACTATAGAGTATGGAATGCTACTGCCGTCATTATCACGGACTCATGACATTCTCTCTATGAAATCACTGGCTTCCATGATCTATGGGAGCGTGCAGATATTTGTCACATAATTCTCAGCTTGTCTATTGACCTGCCACACATCGGGTTGGGGCAACCTTGAAAATTTATTCGGTGTTGTTCTTAATTTTTATGTCATCAATTTTAGAGTTGCCCACAAGTTTGCCTCTAAGGTTGCTATAGTTACACTAATTTGGATGACTTGCTTTGACACGTGCCTGAGGCGTTTGTATATTCCACTTAATATATTTAAGAAGAGGATATTTATAAAGGACCCAGGGCCATTCCTGATGTGTGATAAATTGTAATATTAGCATAAAATCACAATCCTGGAGCATCTTTCCTTTAATCTCTAAGTAGTGCTGTTCCTCTGTTATTCCTCCTTTAAATTTATCACCACTCAGTCAGTAGGGTGTTACTAAGTGCACAGCCCAACCTTGTCCAATCAGTGCTGGTTCTGCTGTGTCAGCGTGCGTACAGGACATTGCCCCCAAATGGTAAAACTCAGTGACAGATTTATAATACCATTTCTAGGCCCTGCGGAGTACAGAGGAACTAGCCACAACACAGATGGATATAAGAGAGAGGCTCAGAATGTTATTTCACAGGAGCACAGGATTTACTAAATGGACCCTGTTGGAGAGGTCCATAGGACTCTCTTTAGAATGGACCATTCATATCAAGTTAACGCAACCCTCTAATGTGTATAGCTGCCTCTGACTAACCCTTGATGGCAGGTGTCTGGGCAGAGCAGGGTCGGGCAGTTAGATTTCAACGTTCCCAATGTTTTTGTCCTCAGGACATGCATGCTCAGCCAAAGAAGATGTGCATTTATAGGTGAGGGTCAGCTGTTTGCTAAGCCAAGTGTGTATAGGTATGGAGATAGATGTAAGAGATGGCTGACGGACAAGCGAGCTTCAGCCAATGGCTTTCTGAAATGTATGGCTAGCTTTAAAACAAGATGACTTAAAGGGGCGCTCTCACCACATGTATTATCTTTAAACATGAAGGCAAAGGTAACTAAAGACTTATACGGGTAACTTGTAAAGGTAAATAAAGACAAATACATTGCTGTTCTGATTCTGCTTCCTTTCAGAGAAAGAGCAGTTCTTATCTCCTGCTTGTGTACACAAGATCTTTCTCTAGGTTTACTGTACCACCTCTCTTCTGCCTTTCTAGCAAGCCCTGGGCAGATCGGTGGATGTTGAGTTACGTTGGAGGGGGTGGCACTCTCTGTTGTGTATTAATATGAGAACAATAGAAGAACTTTTTTTATGTTGGCGATACTGATCAATTTAAAGGGGTGTTGCCCAGATGTACAATGAACGTGGGAAGTTTGGTAAATTATATAACAAACATTTTTCACCATTCATCATTATTTAAAAAATTCTGCACCGTTTTTGTTTTAGCTGCCTCCTTTAGGTGATTCATTGTTAACAGCTCTGTCTTCAGGGGGATACTGACAGCAGGTCTGCGCAGCTCACTCAGTCCTGGTCGCACATGCTCGAGACATCACCTCTCCTCTCAGGACAGCTAAGAGTGCTCCACAATCCCGCGGTGCTGTCATTCTACTCCCAATCCTCTGTGCTCCTTAGGTAATTAGTCATAACAGTGCAAATAAATAAAAAAGAAACCTCAATCAGGTATTTGTGCATTGATAAAGACGAAAAAAACCCACACAGGGTTTGGTTCCAGCAGGGATTTGAACTAGACCCTTGTGCCTGTAGCAAAAAACTTTACCTCTCAGCTGATCTACAATTAGCTTTCCATAAGAACAGACCTTCTTTGACTGTAGAGAGGAAAGCCTGCGTTGATGT
Source organism: Phyllomedusa bahiana (assembly GCA_025379985.1). Classification (NCBI taxonomy): domain Eukaryota; kingdom Metazoa; phylum Chordata; class Amphibia; order Anura; family Hylidae; genus Phyllomedusa; species Phyllomedusa bahiana. The sequence continues at coordinate 71,335 of JAODAL010012730.1, forward strand.
CACTCCTGCCGGCGTCACATGCATATGGCAATTCAAACAATATCACACACGCTCACCTTCTGAGCACACAGAAGCTCGAATGAGCTGATGCAGGACGGTATGAATGAGGATTGTGCGCAAAACCCCTTTAAGCCTCTTTTTAGCTTTTGATAGCTTAGTGCTCTGCTCTTAAAACCCTTCCATTACCAATGTCCCTCTAACGAGCTCAGCTGGAAATAGCAGAGCTTAAATTTCAGTCATGCTATAGAAAATGCCCCGCAGACTGTACAGGTAGGGTTGGAGTAGCCTGAATGCTGTAGAACCTCCACAGCCTGTATATGAATGGGAGCCATGAAGCGAGCTAAGCATCCCTACAGCGCTGAACAGGAAAGTGGAACATGAAGCTGGCTAGAACCACCCACAACCTGAACAGGGAGTGGGAGCCTGAAGCTGGCTGTGAAGAGCAGTGTTTGTGAAACAGTATGATGTTTAATAATTTCTTGAAAAATCAAGTAACATTACTGTTCTCATGGCACCAACATTACAGATATTTTTCCAGCATCCAAAATTTTTCAGCAATAATCTGCAACAAAGGATTATATCCCATAGGAAGCTGCTCCATAGATGGTAGTCACATGGGTTGACCACCATCTAATTTGACAGATCTTCCCATAAACCGGGCCGCTCCGGTCATACGATCTCTTGGAGACTTTCAAGTTGATCAATATCATCCCATAAACATGAATATTTGGTTTGACTGAACAGGTATATGAAGCCATCACTGACTCCTAGGCTTGCACTGAGACGAAATGCTGGTCCTCCTTGCTCTACATCCTAGACAGGTCTGAAATATTTACGTGAGCCGGCTTCAACAAAACATCAACAAAACATGTAAGGCTCTTTTTATTTTATCTATCCCTATCCAGAGAATAATAGAGCGATCACTATGTCATTACCTACTATTTGTAATGAGATTAGACCAAGACAAGCAACAGCAGCAGTAAAGGGAGATTAGTTTGCCCTGCCTATTCTGTGTCGGAGTTTTATCTTCTCCACAGTGCGAAAGTAGTTACCCGCTATCTTGCTTGTATGGCTATCTTTTTATTTGTATCTAACCGAATCCAGGAGAACAAGTGGTGCCAAATCATTATGCCATTACTACTATTGTAATAAAGTTCTACAATAGAGATAAGCAGCAGCTGCAGTAAAGTGAGTTCAGTCTGGCCTGCCATTTAGGAGTTTTATCTCTTCACAGTAACAGCTAGAAAAGGACAAGATTGTCTTTGTAATTTTTAATTGCTGAAATAAAAAAAACAAATATTGCTAAAAAAAAAAAAAAAATTGATATAGTTTTCCAGGAATTTTATGAAAATATCTCTTTCTGACGGAAGTGTCCCTTTATTGCTGGATTACAATATATGATAACAATCATATAAATCTATGTGCTCCTTTGACTGAAATGTTCAGGACCTGTTGGTCTCTGAAAATACTCTAAGGGTATGCTCACATGGCGTAATTGCGGCGCGCATTTCGCCGCGTATTTGCGCCGTGTATTTTGCGCAATTACGGTAATCCATAGCTCTCATAGAGAACTATGGATTACGCCTCGTCCCCCTTGTATTGTACGCGCGGGGAGATAAGTGACATGTCATTTATTCGCTTCGCTTACGTGCCGCAAGTAATACATGTCTATGGGGTCGGCGAGCTGCCCCTCCCATGCCTTGGGAGTCCGCGCTGATTAGCGCGAGCTCCCTAAGCACACGGTGTATTGTGGCGTGTACAGTACGCACCGCAATACACCGTGTGAGCATAGCCTAAAAGTCATCCAACCTTAGTTCTCACTAGTGAGTTATGAGAATATAAGGCAACTTCAGACACTAAAGTCCAACATCCAAACCCATGGAGCGATCATAGGGATCCCTGAGTGTTTGCACCATCCCTTTTTCTTAAGAGAGTCCCTTGGTGATAAATGAACACAGGATGGGACCCCCTAGGAGTCAGTCAGCCAGGGTTCAATTTCCCTGCTACACCATCAGGAGGGAAATGAAGCATGACGCAGTTCATTAAAATCAATGACCTCTCCATGTCATGCGGATCCTTCAAGGTGGTACTTTTTTTTAGTATGTTTTTTAAGATAGCAAACCCCTTTATACAACATAATATTGCCGCTATAGATGTAATATTAGCACTATATAAAGCATCGGTGAGACCTTATCTGGAATATGCAGTTCAGTTCTCGTTTATAGAAAGCATGCAATGGAGCTAGAGAAAGTGCAAAGACGAGCAACCAAACTAATAAGGGGAATGGAGCATCTTTGTTATAAGTTAAAATAATTAAACTTATTTAGTCTTCAGAACGGACGGCTCCAGGAAAACTTGATTAATTTGTATAAATATATAAATGGCCCTTACAAAAAGTATGGGGGAAAATTATTTCATGTAAAGCCCCCTCAAAAGTCAAAGGGGCACTCCTTCCATCTGGAGAGAAAAGGGATTCAATCTCCAGGGGAGAAAAGTCTTCTTTATTATGAGAACTGTGAATCTGTGGAAATCCAGGAACAAGGGAGGGATGTAAGAAAGGCTTAGATGACTACTTACTACCTACTACTAAATAAGATTAATACTTATGTAGCCGGATAAAACATCTGAATTCAGTCTGATGGCAACTTGGGTCCACCAGTGGAGTTGATTCTTGGGCCCACCAGTGGAGTTGATTCTTTTGCTAAACAGTGGAGTTGAGTCTCGGGGCCCACCAGTGGAGTTGATTCTTGGGGCCCACCAGTGGAGTTGATGCTTGTGGCCCAACAGTGGAGTTGATTCTTGGGGCCACCAGTGGAGTTGATTCTTGGAGCCCACCAGTGGAGTTGATTCCTGGGGCCACCAGTGGAGTTGATTCTTGGAGCCCACCAGTGGAGGTGATTCTGGGGCCGACCAGTGGAGGTGTTTAATTTTGCCCACCAGTGGAGTTGATTCCTGGGGCCCACCAGTGGAGTTGATTCTTGGGCCCACCAGTAGAGGTGATTCTTGGGTCCACCAGTGGAGTTGATTCTTGGGGCCCATCAGTGGAGTTGATTGTTGGGGCCCGCCAGTTGAGCTGATTCTTGGATCCCACCAGTGGAGTTGAGTCTTGGGTCCACCAGTGGAGTTGATTCTTGGTGCCCACCAATGGAGTTGTTTCTTGGGGTCCACCAGTGGAGTTGATTCTTGGGACCCACAGCTAGAGTTGATTCTTAGGGCCCAGCAGTGGAGTAGATTCTTGGGTCCCACCAGTCAAGTTCATTCTTGGGACCACCATTGGAGCCGATTCTCGGGGCCCACCAATGGAGTTGATTCTTGGGGCACACGGGGGAATTGATTCTTGGGGGGGCCTACTAATATAGTTGATTCGTTGGATCCACCAATGGAGATGATTCTTGGGGCCCACCATTGGAATTGATTCTTGGGGTTCATTGGTGGATTAAATTCTTGGGGCCACCAGATTAGTTAATTTTTGGGGCCCACTAGCAGAATTAATCCCTAGGGGTCCACCGGTGGAGATGATTCTTAGGGCCCACCAGTGGAGGTGATTTTTGGGGCCCATCCTACAGCTACTATACATGACTGCACATGACTCCTGCACTCTGCCTGTCTCTCTACCTGTATCCCAAGCCTGCCATGCACGGCGGCCCACCATACCTTTCATTTTTTACCTTGATCCTGGTCTTAAGGGCGCGCACTCTTATTCTTGTTGAAGTTTTTCACTTTGCTGCTGTTACACAACAAGTCACCATACGTGCCCAAAACTTTGCATGAAACTTTTATTATGCACAGCCCTCCTGCCACCGGCATAACATAGTATAAGTGCTATGCAGATCTAGTTTGACTCCCTTGTATATTATCTCCAAGTGGCTCTTTCAGGTCTTCACCAATTACCTCCAGACTGCCAATCAGAACTGACATATTATGTGTCTGGCACTCACTCTGAACACAAATGAGGAATATAATAGACTGGAATTAATTATTATCCTTGCATCTCATTATAGACCCCCCCATCCTCACACTGTACCAATAAATGTTGCTATCTCTATCCCCAGATGCATTGAATATGTTTGAATATTGATGTATGCAAATAGCAACTCCTGATCAGGACAGAGGTGACATGAGCGACATTTAATAAGCAGACGGGTGCATTGTGTGCATGACATATGGGGACTGCGGTGTCTCCTCTCACCCTGCCAACAGCGCCCTTTGTATGCCCAACGGTTTGCATATGTTAACTGTACTGTAATGAGGGAGCCCTTGGCACTACTGCGCGGGGCAAGAAGGGGGGTTCTTATTTCGCTTGCCCTATGGTGTAAGTCAACAGCCCCATATCTGTAACATCCACAAACATCAACCAGCACTGGTGCTCCTTCTCTTTATAAAAATATCACCCAGCTTTCCAAGACATGGATATATACACAGCCGAGTCACATTATTATGACCAGCAGCTAATATCCAGAGTCACCGACCCATGCAGCACTGACAGCAGCTAGGTGGGCTGGGAGTGACTTAATAAGGTCCTGGTAGGTTGTCACAGGTATCTGGAGCCAACTGCATCCCACAGGAAGGTCCATAGAGCCAACACTACCATCCAGGGGCTCCACAGCTGCTGGAGGGTCCATAGAGCCAACACCACCATCCAGGGGCCCCACAGCTGCTGGAGGGTCCATAGAGCCAACCCAACATCCCAGGGGCTCCACAGCTGCTGGAGGGTCCAAAGAGCCAACACCACCATCCAGGGGCTCACCACAGCTGCTGGAGGGTCCATAGAGCAACACCACCATCCAGGGGCTCCCACAGCTCTGGAGGGTTCCATAGAGCCAACACCACCATCCAGGGGCTCCACAGCTGCTGGAGGGTCCATAGAGCCAACACCACCATCCAGGGGTTCCACAGCAGCTGGAGGGTTCATACAGCCAACACCACCATCCAGGGGCTCCCACAGCTGCTGGAGGGTCCATAGTACCAACACCACCATCCAGGGGCCCCACAGCTGCTGGAGGGTCCATAGAGCCAACACCACCATCCAGGGGCTCCACAGCTGCTGGAGGGTCCATAGAGCCAATACCCACCATCCAGGGGCTCCACAGCTGCTGGAGGGTACCATAGAGCCAACACCACCCTCCAGGGGCTACCACAGCTGCTGGAGGGTCCATAGAGCCAACACCACCATCCAGGGACCGAACAGCTGCTGGAGGGGCCATAGAGCCAATATCACCATCCAGGGGCTCCCACAGCTGCTGGAGGGTCCATAGAGCCAACACCATCATCCAGGGGCTCCCACAGCTGCTGGAGGGTCCATAGAGACAAAACCACCATCCAGGGGCCCCACAGCTGCTGGAGGGGCCATAGAGCCAGCACCACCATCCAGAGGCTCCCACAGCTGCTGGAGGAGACATAGAGCCAACACCACCATCCAGGGGCTCCACAGCTGCTGGAGGGTCCATAGAACCAACACCACCATCCAGGGGCTCCACAGCTGCTGGAGGATCCATAGAGCCAACACCACCATCCAGGGGCTCCACAGCTGCTGGAGGGTCCATAGAGCCAACACCACCATCCAGGGGCTCCACAGCTGCTGGAGGGTCCATAGAGCCAACACCACCATCCAGGGGCTGCACAGCTGCTGGAGGCTCCATAGAGCCAACACCACCATCCAGGGGCACCACAGCTGCTGGAGGGTCCATAGAGCCAACACCACCATCCAGGGGCCCCACAGCTGCTGGAGGGTCCACCCAACCAACACCACCATCCAGGGGCTCCACAGCTGCTGGAGGGTCCATAGAGCCAACACCACCATCCAGGGGCTCCCACAGCTGCTGGAGAGTCCATAGAGCCCACACCAACAACCAGAGGCTCCCACAACTGCTGGAGGGTCCAAAGAGCCAACACCACATCCAGGGTCGCACAGCTGCTGGAAGGTCCATAGAGCTAACACCACCATCCAGGGGCTCCACAGCCTGCTGGAGGGTCCATAGAGCCAACACCACCATCCAGGGGCCCACAGTCTGTGGAGAGGCCATAGAGCCAACACCACCATCCAGGGGCCCCACAGCTGCTGGAGGGTCCATAGAGCCAACACCAACATCCAGGGAGTCCCACAGCTGCTGAAGAGTCCATAGAGCAAACACCACCATCCAGGGGCTCCACAGCTGCTGAAGAGTCCATAGAGCAAACACCACCATCCAGAGGCCCCACAGCTGCTGGAGGGTCCATAGAGCCAACACCACCATCCAGGGGTTCCACAGCTGCTGGAGGGTCCATAGAGCCAACACCACCATCCAGGGGCCCCACAGCTGCTGGAGGGTCCATAGAGCCAACACCACCATCCAGGGGGGACACAGCTGCTGGAGGGTCCATAGAGCCAACATGATGATCCAAATCACATGGATGACTGGCCCAGAGAATGCCACAAAAAATCCCCCAGACTATAACACTGCCACCACCAGCTTGTTTTCCTCCAGCCATGGCTGCAGAGTCTTTGTTCTTTGATATTTTTTTTGCCTGACATGACAACGTCGATCTGTTGAATAAAGCAGAAAATGTGACTCATCACAGAAAAGGACCCTCTGCCAATCAGTAGAGGTCCAATTCTGAAACCTCCAAGAAAATTTAAGTTTTTTCTGCCGATGCAGCTTGGTTATTAAAGGTGCGGTGACATCCGTCTGCTCTGGGGCCTAATACACAGGACTTCTGATGTCAAGAGTAGTGGTTATAATAATGTGATTTGACTGTGAATATCTCAGTTGTGATGTTTTTAAAATGTTGTGGATAGTAAGAGCAGATTTATATAGAGAATAAGCGGAGCTGGATGTGGGTCATACCTGTAGTTTTAATGCATTTGTAACACTACAAGTCCCACAATTCCTTGACAGCTGCAAACTGTCAGGACATGCTGAGAGTTGTAGTTTTGCAACAGCTGAAAAGGTTGGAGATCACCATTTGTAAGTGCCAAGAACTTACACGAAATTGGACTGAATTGCACAAACAGGGGCCCCATCAGGGCACTATTGGTAGTATTCCTGGAAATGGTACTGATCACATTTTTAAAAAAGAGGCCCAATGTTATGGTCCTGGCAATAGGCTCGGGTTTCCTGGATATCAATAGGACATCGAGGGCAGGTTGGCGAAGTTATCCCCTGATGAACCCATTTGATTTACATACGGGGGAAACGCGTTGGGATTGACTTTAAGGGTATAAGCATCTACTGTATGCTGCATGCTGTGCCAACCCTTTTCTTTGCCACATCATTGTGTATCTAAATTAGGGTTGTAATAGTGGATTTATAAGGGTTCAGTTGTATTGTGTGGGGCCGCCCTTTTCGGGGTGATGACCCCATTTTTTGCTAATTTGGTATAACATGGTGAACCTAAGGAAAGGTATTTTAACTATATGTCTCTCCTGGCATTAAAGGGGTTGTCTCACTATATTGATTCAACTCACCTCAGTCCTGTTTTCTTGGCTTCATTTTAAATTCAGGGTGTGTTTACTGGCTTCTACTAGGTCTCTAGCTATAGCAACCAGTGCTGGCAGCCTATCAGGAGGGATCAAACAGGTATGTAGCTATAGCAACCAGTGCTGGCAGCCTATGAGGAAAGATCGAACAGGTCTGTAGCTATAGCAACCAGTGCTGCCAGCCTATCAGGATGGACCAAACAGGTCTGTAGCTATAGCAACCAGTGCTGGCAGCCTATCATGAGGGATCAAACAGGTCTGTAGCTATAGCAACCACTGCTGACAGCCTATCATGAGGGATCAAACAGGTCTGTAGCTATAGCAACCAGTGCTGGCAGCCTATCATGAGGGTTCAAACAGGTCTGTAGCTATAGCAACCAGTGCTGGCAGCCTATGAGGACAGAACAGCTCTGTAGCTATAGCGACCTGAGGAGCTGATGCAGCCCATACAAAAGGGGATATCTAGGAATAGGTAAGACACTGTTAATGGACACATATTGCAAAGTGACTTGTTTATGCAAGATCTTTAACATAGAAAGCAGCAATGCTTGTAGTGAGACTACCCCTTTAAGCGGTATTTGTGTCATGAGTGGCCGATTGAAGAACCTACCCATGACACGTTTGTTTATTGGACCATTATGAAAGTACAGTTGGATGGTTCATCCCAAGACTAACCATTGGTATTATAACTATATATACCTTATATTATACACCTAATATGTATGGGAGTTCTGGTTTCTTAATTATATGTTGTGACTAATTAAAAGTTACGTTTTATTTGCATTCTTATTCAGGGTTAAAATTTAGTCTTTCATTTTGGCAGTGACTTTTTGTTGATAATTCTGACATCTGATTTAGTAATGGGCCGGGGCCCAGATGCTTCGGCTGTGTGGGGCCCCGGCCTCATTTATGGCAGCCCTGTGCAATCCCCTAATGTAATGCTATTGTCAGAATCACTGTTCCAGGCTGCAGGGGATCTGCCACAGAGAATTTTGTATTATCCCTCCTGACCCATCACAGTGTTCAGCTCTCCTCATACATCGTCTTTGTGGAAATGCAATGTTGACAGTTCAGAGAAGGACAATGGAGAAGACAAGTTCGGGCAACGGTCGTCTTCCTTCCCGGGGCTGCTCTGTGAGCATTGCATTGCGGCTGGATGTGAATGGTTGTCATACACCTGTATAAACACACCGTACAGGAGTATACGGCTTCTGATGTGTATTTACTTCATTGTATCATCTGAACTAATATTCCCCAGATAGCAGCTACTGTACAGAGGTACGGGGCCTCCGGGATGTCACTTCCAATTGGGTAGGATGGTCACATAGTGGTTGGGAACACAAAAAGATTCCTGTACCCAGTGTCATGATAAACTTGACAAAGACGAGGTATACAAAGCACGGTACTAGAGACTTCATATCTAGGTTGTGAGCAAACACAGGTGGTTTATAAAGCCGGGTTATGTGACTTTAACCCCTTCACATATTTGGATGTACGGGTACGTCCAAACCACATGAAGGGGGTAAGCAGCAGGCTCATACTCTCAGCCTTCTCCATACTGAGGCGTGCTTCCAGAGCTGCCGAACGCCGCTGGAAGAAAACTCACTCCACTGATGACTTTGCCTTATACAAACAATCACTGCATAACTTTAAATCTGCACTCACCTCAATCAACAGGACTATTTCACCACTCATATCCTCCCTGTCCCACAACCCCATACAATTATTCAAATCCTTCAACTTTCTTCTCCGTCCACCAGCACCTCCTCCCCCATCCCTCCTTTCTGCAGACGACTTTGCCATTCACTTCCTTCAGAAGATCAACCACATCAGAGAAAGCTTCAGCCCGCAGTCCCCACCACCCTCATCTACCCTTGCAAACTGCTCTTCCCCCTTAACTAGCTTCCCCACGGTCACTCATGACAAGCTCTCCTCCTTACTGTCCAAATCCAACCTCACTACCTGTAGTCTTGACCCACTGCCATCCCACCTCATCCCTGACCTCAGTGCTTCTATCATCCCAGCCCTCACCCATCTCTTCAACCTATCACTAACCTCGGGCATCTTCCCTTCTGCCTTTAAACATGCTACTATCACTCCAATCCGTAAAAAACCAACCCTTGACCCCTCCTCACTGGCCAACTATCGCCCCATCTCACTGCTCCCTTTTGCCTCCAAACTCCTCGAGCAGCACGTCTATCTTCAGCTGTCCTCCCACCTCTCCTGCAACTCTCTCCTTGACCCACTGCAATCTGGTTTCCGACCCCACCACTCTACAGAAACCGCCCTAACCAAGGTCACCAACGACCTAGTAACTGCTAAAGCCTCACGACACTATTCTGTGCTCCTCCTCTTAGACCTGTCCTCTGCCTTTGACACTGTCGACCATTCCATCCTGCTACAAATCCTCTCCTCACTCTGCTCCACTGACTTTGCTCTCGACTGGATCTCCTCATACCTCACTGATCGGACCTTCAGCGTCTCTCATTCTCGCTCCACCTCCTCCCCCCGGCCACTCTCTGTTGGTGTCCCCCAGGGGTCAGTCCTGGGCCCACTACTCTTCTCTGTCTACACTCTTGGCCTCGGTCAGCTCATAGCCTCACACGGCTTTCATTACCACCTATATGCAGACGACACCCAACTCTACATCTCTGGCCCAGATGTCACTTCTCTACTCTCCCGGATCCCTGACTGTCTGTCCTCCACTTCCTCCTCCTTCTCATCACGTCTCCCAAAACTAAATGTGGAGAAAACAGAACTCATCATCTTTCCACCATCCAACTCTACCCCTGCCCCTGATCTCTCTATTACAGTCAATGGCTCCACACTCACACCTGCTCCGCCAGTCCGCTGCCTTGGGGTAATCCTAGACTCCGCTCTATCTTTCAAACCACACATCCAAACCCTCACCTCTCCCTGCCGCCTCCACCTGAAAAACATCTCTCGCATCCGCTCATTCCTCGGCTATGACACTACAAAAATGCTGATCCATGCCCTCGTCATCTCCCGCCTAGACTCTTGCAACACCCTTCTCTGTGGCCTCCCAGCTAGCACCCTCGCTCCCCCTTAAATCCATCCTTAACTCTGCTGCCCATCTTATCCACCTCTCTCCTCGCGACTCCTCTGCCTCTCCTCTCTGCCAATCCCTTCACTGGCTTCCCATTGCCCAACGTATTCACTTCAAGCTAATAACCATGACCTACAAGGCTCTCCATGACCTCTCCCCTCCATACATCTCTGCCCTAATTTCCAAATATCTCCCCTCACGCACTCTCCGCTCCTCACAGGACCTTCTCCTCTGCCTCCCCGTATCAGCTCCTCACACAACCGTCTCCAAGACTTCTCCCGTGCTTCACCCACACTCTGGAACTCACTGCCCCAACACATCAGACTCTCCTCCACTTTCACCAGCTTCAAAAGCAACCTGAAAACCCATTTCTTCAGGATTGCCTATAACCTACATTAACCTTGTCACTACTTCCTCCACAGACATGTCTGCCCCTCACCTCCTGTCTCTTTCCCCCTCCTTGTAGATTGTAAGCCCTCGCGGGTTGGGTCCTCTCTCCCTCTGTCGTGCCAATTGTCATTAATCCCTTATCACTGTACTCGTTTGATTTATGTAATGTATGTAACCCCCTCGAATGTACAGCGCCCTGGAATCAATGGCGCTTTAAAATAAATAATAATAATAATACATGTGGGACGTCGAGAGAGAGAGATGCGGGGTTTGTCAGTGACAGCAATCAGTGGTAGGTGCGACGTACGTGTGCGGGGTTTGTCACTGACTGCAAGCAGAGGTCCTGCAGCAGAGAGAGAGATCATGTGCAGTCTCATGTAAACACAAGCAGATAAAGTGTATAGTTTTGTTCTGCAGATCTATAGACGTGAGAGATTTAATAATCTGCAGGATATATCACTGTGTGTGAGAGAGAAAAAAAAATCACCCATCTTTCCCAGAGTCCTGAATGTCAAATGCCCATTCTAGTTACAAAGTATGTAGAGAGAGAGAGAGAAATGTAGATATACACTGTGGAGTTACACTTAGCGTTTCACTTCCAACAGCTGAGAACCTCTCCCTTCCCCCGGCTCACACAGAATGAATTCTCACGTGCACACTTTGGGGTGTGTCTGCAGAGAGAGGAGATTTGCCCTGCTGGGAGGAGAAACACACTCCTCCATTTCACAAGCTCTGCTTAGCAACCAGTATAAACGGCTGCCAAATGGTGAAACGAGACAACCCCTTTAACTATTTAGACGCCGTAATAAAGACAACTGCGAAGTCTAAATTATTACAGTGTATGGCTGCAGATCGGCCCCACTGAGCCATGATCGCAGGCTGTTGTACGGTTGCCATGGCAGAGGGAGACCGTAGCTGCCATGTTAGTACTTCTATTACACCTTGCTATTGACCATAGGTAGGGTGTAATAGGTAAAGAATGGAGTGCCCGAGTCCTGACATATATAGGACAAGTGATCAAGCAATCACATGTTTATGTCCCCTAAGAGGACTAAATATTAAAGGGGTTGTCTCACTACAAGGATTGCTGCTTTTTATGTTAAAGATCTTGCAGGAACAAGTCACTTTACAATATGTGTCCATTAACAATGTCCTACCTTTTCTGAGATATCCCTCTTGTATGGGGTGCATAGCTCCTCAGGGGTATAGCTACAGACCTGTTCCGTTCTCTCCTTATAGGTGCCAGCATGGGCGCCTATACAGACCTGTTCAGTCTCTCCTGATAGGCTGCCAGCACTGGTCGCCATAGCTACAGACCTTTTCAATCTCTCCCGATAGGCTGCCAGAAGTGGTTTCTATAGGTACAGACCTCTTCAGTCTCTCCTCTCTCTAAAGTATTTCGCGTCAAATTGCTCCAAAATTCAGACACAACTGCCATGGTAAATCTGCCCTATTCTTTCTAGGAGAACATCCTTAAAGGATTACTCCAGTTTTTTTTCCCCTTTACTTCATAATTGCCCCTAGGTAGACAGCAGTGCCAGTAATTATGCATACCTGCAGCTGAATACAGGATTCCTCAGTGCTGCCACTGCGTTATGTGACCTGCACTTTGAGTTCCGGAAACACACAGCATGGTTGTTTGACCTAGAAGTGAATCTCTCTATACATTCCTATGGGAGGTACAAAGTCAGTCTCATAGGAATGCAATGTCAGCATCAAAAGCACAGTGTCTTTCAGCCAAGCAGAGAGCAGGTCATGTGACCTAACAGAGACTGTTGCATCAGAGGGAAATCCTGTATTCACCTGCAGGTAAGCAAAGTTATTGGTACTAAGGGGAATTGAACTAAGGGGAAAAAATCCTTGAAGTTGTTCTTTAACGTCCAACCACCCTCCCCTTTATTAACCCATTTTTCCCCAATAGAGTATTTAAAATGGGCGTCCAACCCAGACGACCCCCGTTAGCCATTTCCTAATGCAGACTCGTTTTCTCACTTTAACTGCAGAGTTTCAAGACGTTGACTCTTCCAAGCCTCTTCCAGGACGTTCGCAGCGGCAGCCAGGGCACCTTTTAATATTTTCCCCTTGTTATTTTTCATGGTTTTTATCCCGAAGTCTCCTCCAACCTTGTTAATTGTTCACATCATAACAGTGGCAGCTTCGTGCTGCTTCATCTGCTGGTTACGCCGATTCTTCAATCCAGATGTTTAAAACCCCAGCAGGGCGTCGGCTGAACATATTCCAAAATATACTTGAAATGTATGAAAGCAATTAGTCATTTTTTGGGGGCACAGACAATCTTTTAAGCCTCAAACACAAAGCCGCATTCTGGTCACTGGGATCCGGTCGATGGAAAGACGAAAGAGACTTGTGGGAAATTATTGCATAAGTACAAAATTCTGCTACAGTTGACCCTTAAGGGGGTTTTCTCACCACAATGATTCGATTTTAACATGTAGAGAAAGATAAATGAAGACTATTACCAAATACATTGATGTTTTGATTTTGCTTTGTTCAGGAGATAAAAAAAGATTTTATCTACTGCTAGGATACACAATTTTCTCTTGGTTACTGACTACCTCTCCCTGCTCTTTCTCTTATCTAATTTCTCCACAAGCTGCCATTCAACCATAGTGAGTCACTCCTTGCTGAGTCTTATTTCTAGGACAGGAGCTTGTTTGCCTAAGTTAATGACAAGTTTAAACCCTTAGGGCATGTCCCCACTGCACGGGTTTTCGGACGGTTTTTCAGACGGTTTGCGGTTTTGCAAACCGCCTGAAAAAACGGCCGCAAACGAGTACAATGGGGCTTTATGAAAAATCTGTGCAGCAATCCCCACTGCATGGGTTTTCCGCCCGGCGTTTTTTTCGCCCGCGGGCCACCCGCTAGACTTTTCGGACGGAATCTGTGCAAGTGAATGTGAAGGGGACGGCTTTTCTCCGCTAATCGTGGAAAAAAGCCGTCCCCTCCCCCCCGCGGCCGTGTGCACGGCACACAAACTGGACAAACACCGGTCGGATAAACCGACCGGTATTTGTCCTCTGCCGTGGGGACATGCCCTTAGAGCTCTGTAGTTTTGTGCACTACAGATTATAAATCTCTTGTATTCATATCACTGTAATAGTAATAGCTAGGAATAGCAGAGCTGATATGTCAATCACTGCTATAGAACTACACACAGCCTGACCAGGAAGTATGATTCTTAAGCTGTCTGTGGCTATGTGAAACAGCATGACCGATACCGTGGCAGAAAACCAACAGATACCTTAGGGTATGTTCAAACAGAGAGAATTCCTCTGGGTAACATACGCTTTTTGATACGTGTTTGGATCCGTCTTTCAGACCCGAAATGGACCCAAACACGTATCTAACAAATAGCAATATAATTTACATTGCTTTTTATTAGAAACATGCATCGACTTTCGGATCCATCTTTCGGATCCGTTCCAAGAATTGTCATGTCAATTCTTGATCTGAAAGACGCAGCAGGAGCCCTATAATAAACGATAGGGTGCGATCCTGCTGCAACCAACACAGATCCAAACTCTCAGCTGCATGTTGGATACGTGTTGGATCTGTTTTACATGTGATTGCTGCAGCGTTTTTGGATCCGGTTTTCGGATACAACACAGATCCAAATTCAGATCCAAAAATGCCGTGTGAACATACCCTTATAGTCAATGGGTTCTGTAAGACGGTATTGTTGTCCATTGAAAAATAGATTCACTTGCACCCCTGCAATGGAAGCTCCGAACGAAACCACCGACACAGACGTGAACCAGATCTTAGTCTGTGATTTGTCCCTCTGTTATTTCATATGATATTTATTATTAAGATTTTGGTTTTTCTTTAGGGTCCATCCATACGACAAGTATGCGGAAATTTATGTGGATTCAGATTTTATAAACTTTCAAAAAGGCTGTAAAACCAACCTCATAGACCTCAATTGAAAATCCACTTGACTAGGATTTTCTGAGTTTGGAATTCAAAAAATTTAGAATATGCTCAATCTTCTGCTGTATTTCAATCGGAAAATGGCAAAAAAATTACTATTAAGGTCAATGGGATGGCATGAATAAAGACGACCAGAAAATTCATGTGTGTTTTTTTTTTTTTTAATCTGCATCCAAAATACTCAGTAGTGCTCTATGATGCAAAAAACTATCGAAACTAGATGATAAAACTATTGATAATGACAATCTGAAAACCACATGTAAATCCTGCAAAAACAGAAATCCGAGTTAAAAATCCTCGGTTTCTTGTGGAAAATACCATTCAAAAACTCGTTGGGCGATGTGGTTTTGGGATTCAGAATCCGATGAGTATTTTTTCATGTGGATGTACCCTTAGGCTATGTTCACACGGCTTATTACGCCGTGTGGACGGGTGGGGGGGCGGGGTGGGGGCGGGAGCGGGGGGCTGACACCTCGCTGGCCCATAGACTATCATTACTAGCAGCGCGTATACGCCGCTGGTAATTCACATGTCACTTATCTCCCCCCGCAGCGGATTCGGCGAGCAGGGAGAGGAGACATAATGCATAGTTCTCTATGAGAACTGTGGATTACCATAATGACTGGGACGGATTCCAGCCGTAATTTGCGCACTCCGGCGCGTAATTACGGACTGAAATACGTCCCATTTTAAGCCGTGTGAACATGGCCTTAGGGTATGTCTATACAGCACTGGCTTACAGTCGGATTTTAAGCGGATTCAGTATTTAGAATACGCAAAAAATCCGATTAACTCATCCCCATAGACCTCAACAGAAAATCCGAGCTATGTAGACTACATCTCCTGCACGGGCTCCTGAAAATCTCTGTTTTGATTAGAGAGGTGGTCGGAACTGTCCCATAGATGCACTGAGCTGAACTCGGAACTCCAGTTGAAATCAATGGGACAATTCCGACAATTCCGCCCACCTATCCATTCAATAATGAAGAAGTTCTGGGGTCTGTTCTTAAAGGGAATGTGACATCAAAAATGACTTATTGTTTAACTCCCGTTTTTATGTAAAACACATTTTTAAAGAATTTTTGGTTATGTTTTTTTTTTAATTTTTCCAGATCACTTTCAATATTTTTTAATAATTCTTAAGTCCTGCAGTTTTCACTTTGGCCACTAGGCCTAATAATAGTATGACACTTTCCTGTTCTGTAGAGAAAGATTCTCAGTTGTCTGCTCATTATCAGCACAAAGAGGGTCAAACTGAAAGGAGACACCAGTGTGAATAGATAACACAGTCACAAGAAGAGATAGTCACAATTCACCCTTTTACCTCCCTGCACAGTGACTTCTTCCCAGGTCACAGAGCATGACTAGAAAACTCTCCTATAGAAGTCAATGGGACTGAGTCAGTCTTAAGTCTCCTATGTGCATGAAGCTACTGTAAAGCATCTCACTGACTGCTGTTAAAGCAGTGCAAACAAGGCCTAGTGGCCAAAGAGAAAACTGCATGACTTAAGAATTATTAAAAAATATTGAAAGTGATACGGAAAATGTAAAAAAACAACCAAAAATTCCTAAAACATGTGTTTGACATAAAAATGGGACTTAAACAATGACTCATAAGACAAGCACCAATCCACCTTGGTGCAGTGCGCGAATCTGACGCGACACGGCCCCCCACATATTTAGCGAATTCAAAAGTGTCGTGTCTAGCACCAATTTGCCAAGTTTTGGTGTACAACAGTTCATACATCTACAGAACAGGGCTACGGCAGTTTGGCTCAAAGTACAGCAAAAAAGAATGGCATAGCCCCGTTCATGCATGTCAACCTAAATGTCTACAATGGGAACAAACCCTAAAGAGAATCACAAGGTGGAAGAGAAGTGACAATCACTTAACCCTATTGTTACTTCCCAACCAACATGGAAAAATTTTACATCTTGAACCTCTGATTCTCAAATTCATGGCATAACTTAAGATTTTTAAGACTTTTAGGGTACATCCACACGGCAAGGGTTTTCAATCGGTTTTTCAGACGGTTTTCGGATTTGAAAGCCATCTGTCAACCATCTCCATACACTTTAATAGAAAGTGTGTGAAAATCCGCCCAGTAGAAAAACCGTGCAGTGTGGACTACTGGCCGGATTTTCACACCGCCGGCGTTCTGAAATACTCAGAACATGTATTATCTTCCGTCCGATTTTCAGGTGGAAGCTGCTCTATTCAATGATTATGGGGAGATTATGGTGGCGGCTGAATCCGCAGTGGAGTTGATCATTGGGACTCATCAGTGGAAGTGATTCTTAGGGCCCATCAGTGGAGTTGGGGAAATTATGGTGGTGGCTGAATCCACAAATCGCAGTCAGAACCGTCCCCCAAAACCATTGAAAAGAAGATAAAATACCAGACCCACTACTGGAGTTGATTCTTGTGGACACCAATGAGATGATACTTGGGGCCCACCAGTGGAGTTGATTCTTGGGGCCTACCAGTGGAGTTGATTCTTGGGGCCAACCAGTGGAGTTGTTTCTTGGGGCCCCCAGTGGAGTTGGTTCTTGGGCCCCACCAGTGGAGTTGATCCTTGGCGTCCACCAGTGGAGTTGATTCATGGGGCCACCAGTGGAGTTGATTCATGGGGCCACCAGTGGAGTTGATTCTTGGGAACCACCAGTGGAATTGTTTCTCGGGGCCACCAGTAGAGTTGATTCTTGGGCCCCACTAGTAGAGTTGGTTCTTGGGCCCCACCAGTGGAGTTGGTTCTTGGGCCCCACCAGTGGAGTTGATCATTGGGACCCACCAGTGGAAGTGATTCTTAGGGCCCATCAGTGGAGTTGAGGACATTATGGTGGTGGCTGAATCCACAAACCGCAGTCAGAACTGTCCCCAAAAACCACTGAAAAGACGATAAAATACCGGTCAGGTTCTTAATCAGAATTCGACCAGTATTTTGTCACTGCTATGTGGCCTTATGAACTACAGTACAATCATTTCTATACAGTTTCAGTAAACAACTAAAAATGAGGTGTCCGAAAGATCCTGAATATTTTTGGTGACATTGTTCTTGTCGGGAGAAGATGAACGTAGCTTGTCCGCTCCAACCTTCTGTTTCATCGCAGGCCACCCGACACCAATTGTGCCCAAAAGACTCCAAAGACACTGACGGTGCCCAAAAGACTCCAATGACACCGACGGTACCTGAGAGATTCCATTGACTTATTACAGGGTCCGTATTATTACAGAAATCCCTCAGTGTCCAAATTCGTGACAGGAAGTATGGCTCAGATCAATTATAACAGAATATGCGAGAGCGTCCAGTGCACATGTGCTCAGAGTCCTTCCTGAATGTTTTTCATATTTTTGGCCACATGTTTATGAGAATTTGCCACAAGGCACGGACTGTGGTCAGTTCCCCTTTCCCTTTTCACTGATTAAATCATCTGGATCTTTGTGAGTGATTTTATTTTCTACATCTGGTTCCCAGCAAAGTTTGTGCCTGAGGCCACAGAAAAGCCTGAGTAGGCGGGGGAAGACCTCATTAAAAATTTTATGTCCCCTTTTTTAGATTTTTGAAGCCCAAGGAACTCAGCCAGGGATTCAGGTCCCGGGGCTTATATAAACGGGGGTTTTGCTACAAAAAAAAGGCTCAAATGGCTTTATAGCGGAGCAGGAGAAACACCGGGTGGTTCCCTGGGCATGTTGGGCCCTGGCAGAGAAACGGGGCCCCAAGCAAAAAAACTACACATTTATTTTTTTAAAAATTTTTTAAAAACAGCCCAATGGTGGGGCCCCCCCAAGAACCCGCTCCACTGATGGGTCCAAGAATTAAAAACCACTTTGGGGGGCCCCAATAAATCAACTCCATTTTGGGGGCCCTAAAAAATCATCTCCCCTGGTGGGACCAAAAAAATCAACACTGATTGCCCCTAAATTTCAACTCGAACCCGGGGGGCTCCAGGAAAAAACCAAACTGCACTTTGGGGGGCCCAGGAATTTAACCCGCACTGGTGGGCCCCCCCAAAAAAAATTTAACCCCCATGGTGGGCCCACAAGAATAAACTGCACTGATGGCCCCCCAAGAGTCAAACCATGGGTTTGGGCTCAAGAATCCAAATCCACTGGTGGGAGCCCAAAAGGGGGTCCCCCAAATCCCCCTTGGGGTTTTTGGGGGCCTTCCCAGGAATCAATTTTTCCACCTGGTTCCGTCCCCAATTAATTTAACTCCACTTGGGCCCGGAAACCCCCCTTTTGAATTAAACTTGGGGAAAATGGTGGTGGGTGCCAAGATTTAAGCCATGTTGGGGCCCCAAAAATCAACTCCACTGGGGTTTGGGCCCTGAGAAAATAAATCCACTGGTGGAACCCAAGTTTCCCGCTCCACTGGGGGACCCCCCAAGGGAAACAACTTAATTTTGGGGGAGCCCAAGGGAAACAAACCCCAATTGGTGGGCCCCCCAAGGGTGATCTCCAAATGCTGCCCCCCCAAGAATCAAAATCCATTTTGGGGGGGGCCCGGCAACCCCCGGTCCGGGACTAGCTGCAACTAGTGATTTTTTATTATGGGGAAAAAAAACACTCCCCCAAAAAAAAATTTAAAAAAGCCCAAATTTTTTACTATTAAATGGAATTTTTTCTTTTCTAATTTAGGTGGTTGATTTTTTTTAATATAGTTTTTTAAAGTTCCCCCCCTGTACTTGGGCTTCCTTTTTATCTTTTTACTTTTTCCCCTATGAGCTCTGATAGACAGCCGTGGGGAATTTCTCAAAGGTTTCTTTTCCCTGCCCAAAATATAAACTAGGCCGGGGGGAAAGTGTTATCAGCAGGACCTGATAAGCGTGAAGAAAGAATCCTTTCATGTATTGCTCTTGCCATTGCGTCTTTCGATCTAGTATAATTTAATCTATCACTATCTAGAGAACAGTAGATCGCTCATTCTGTCATTACCTACTATTTGTAATGGATACAAGAGACCAAGCAGCAGCCCGCAGAAAAATTGGGTTAGTCTGCCCTTTTTAATTTAGGAGGTTTTTTCCCCTTTAGTATCACAGCTTTGAAAGGGGCAAAATTTTTTAATTGCATAGGGCTGCTGAATTTGAAAAAAAAATTTTCCCCAAAATTTCCCAAACAAAAAACCCCCAAAAAATTTTTAAAAAAGGAAATTTTTTTTTTAAAAATAACACCCCTTTTCATGCAGTGTCCCTTTTTTTTTCCCCTTTTTTTTAAAAATTTTTTCCCTTTAAAATTTTTTGATTCCGAATTTGGAAAGGTCCTTTAAGGGAAAAAAAAATTTACAAAAAAAAAAATTGTGAGTATTAATTGCGCAAATGGTTTTCAATCCTGAATTTCGGGAAAGGGGAATTTTTTATGTTTATGAACCCTTTTAAAACTTAAAACATAAAGCTTTTAAAAAAGGGGAATTGATTTTTGGGGGGCGGTAAAAAGTAAAAAAATAAGCAAGAATAGCAAAATGAAAATTTTCAATTTTGAAGAAAAAAGGGTGCCCGCCAAAATGCCGGTTTTCCCCCTGGAATTTGATGATGTTGGGCCAAAAATAGAGGCCGTAATTACTTTATGGGTTTTGCATTTCTTCGAGGCGACATAAAAAAATTCGCTCAAAAGCCCCAAAAAAAAGGCATTTTTGGGGCCCGGTAAAAAAGCCCACCATGGGAAACGATTTTGGGGCCCCCCCAGTGGGGTTGAATTTTTTTGGGCCCCCCCAGGGAGTTGATTTTGGGGCCCACCAGGGAATTTGGGTTCTTTGGGGGCCCACCATTTTTAAATTTATTCTTGGGGCCCCCCCAGTGGAGTTGATTCCCTTTGGGCCCCACCAGGGAGTTTTTTTTTTGGGGGCCACCCTGGGTTTATTCTTGGGCCCCCCCAGTTTAAAGGTTTATTTTTGGGGCCCCACCAGGGAGTTGATTCTTGGGGGCCCCCAGGGGAGTTGATTCGTGGGGCCACCAGGGGAGTTGATTCTTGGGGCCCACCGTGGGAGTTTATTCTTGGGGCCCCCCTTTTTGGGGTTGGGTTCGGGGGCCCACCCAGTGGAAATTGATTCTTGGGGCCCCCCCAAAGGGGGTTGGGTTCTTGGGCCCACCAGGGTTGATTTTTTGGGGCCCCCCATTGAAATTTGGGTTTTTTTGGGGCCCCCCCAATGGGGTTTATTCTTGGGGCCCCCCGGTGGGATTTTTTTTTTTTTGGGGCCCACCCGTGGGGATGATTCTTTGGGCCCACCAAATGGAGTTTATTCTTTGGGGGCCCACCCAGTGGAGTTGATTTTGGGGCCCCCCCAGTGGAAATTTTATTCTTGGGGGGGACCGGCCACCAGGGGGGGTGATTTTTGGGGCCCACCCGTGGAGTTTTATTCTGGGGGCCCCCAGTGGGTTATTCTTTTGGGGGCCCCCAATGGAAATTAATTTTTTGGGGTCCACTAGGGAGTTGGTTTCTTGTGGCCCACCAAAGGGTCGGGTTTTTGGGGTTTCCCCTTTGGAAGGGTTTATTGTTGGGGGCCCACCCTACAGCTACAACATGACTGGGCATACTGGCCCCATGAACTTTTTTCTTTTTCCCCCCTCTTTTTCTTTTGGGTTCTCCGGGCCCCAAATGTTCCATGTCGGGACTCCCCATACTTAGGGGTCCACCAGCGTTTGCCCTGCTGCCCTGTGGGCCAGTCAAAGCATGAGTATCACACTCTCCATCCAATCTACCTGCCAGATTTGAGGCAGACATCTTTTGACTGTCCAATTCAACTGAATGCAAAAATCGTTGCCCATGCGGCGGAAATGTCCCTCTGTGGCTGGTTTAACACCTGGTGAAAAGGGGCAAACAAAACGCCCGGGGGGTTTTTTCAAAAAAATTTTTTTAAATTTATTTTTTTTGGCAAACACTGCAGCCGCCAGATGTTAACTGTAAGTCAATAGACAAATATAAAACACACTATAGATGTTTTTTTTCTTTGTAGATTTTTCTTTGAATGTTGGGAGGATTTTTTTGGCCCAGGAAGGGGAAAATGCCCCCCACCAGGGGGTTTTTTTGGGCCGGGTTTTTTCCAGCCGGTTTTGGGGTTTTTTTAAACCCTTTCCTAAAAAACCCGGAAAAAAAAACGAGCACTTTTTCTCTAGGGAAAACCCGGCAAGGGGCAGTCCCCCCACTGCACGGGTTTTTCCGTCGGGCGGTTTTTCCCCGGGCCTTGCAAAACATTGAAACATGCAAAATTTTCCACCCCGGTTTTTCCGCCCGGAAAAAGAACACCTCAATGGGAGAAGGGAGGGCTCATCGCGGAGAAAAGCCGCCCCCCCCGGGGGCCCAAAGGGAAAATCCGCAAAAAAGGACAAATCCCCGGCCCGGTAAAAAACCGAATTT
This sequence comes from Phyllomedusa bahiana, assembly GCA_025379985.1. Lineage (NCBI taxonomy): Eukaryota > Metazoa > Chordata > Amphibia > Anura > Hylidae > Phyllomedusa > Phyllomedusa bahiana. The sequence continues at coordinate 93,550 of JAODAL010012730.1, forward strand.
TTTTGTCCTTGGGGGGGGGGAATAGCGCCCTATCATTTTTTTTAAGCAAAAGAAAACAATTTGTACATTTTCTTTTTTTTTTCAATGTGTTTTTTTTTTGCTTTTTTCCCCAAAATTACAAACCCAAATAAAACCCATTTTTCAAAGAATGCTACAAATGCTGCATGAATAAATGTGTCAAGCCTAAAAAAAGCAGCCAGTTTTTTATTTGACAACAGAAATTGAAAACCAAAGTGTAAAGAGGGACTTAAGATATAGGGGACAGCTTTCCAATTGCAGAAATCTAAGCAAATGAACCTTACATTCAGGCCTCTTCACACTTTTTTAGAGCTTTTTTAGGCCTCCCATCAGCCTTCTCGAAAAAAAAAAACATTTGCATTTTATTCATGCAGTTTTTGGAGGACTTTTTGCAATATAGTGGATATTGGGACATGCATTTTTTGATGATTTTCTGTTGTGTTTTTCCTCATCACAAACCACATGATCCATCACATGATTGGCAATGTGGGTGGAAAGACTTTATAGAAAAAATGCATTAAAAAACGCAACACAAAATTTTTTTTTTTAATTTTTTCCCCTGGGAGAAAGACACACCAAAATGCCTGAAAAATGCCTACAAAACCCCCGCAAGCGCAAATGTGAAAAAAACTGCTTTCCCGACCAAAAAAACACAAAAAAAAAGCAACATCTGT